>JADDOH010002015.1:0-76848 GCA_016648135.1 Agrypnia vestita | reverse complement strand
TCTCCATTGGCATTTAAATCTAACCTTCGTTACTCTTCCTGCAGCTCCAGGCTTCCACTTCCATACATTAGTGTCGGTACCAGAACTCCATTATGTACCGCCAGTTTTGCCTCGGTAGACATATTTCTATTAGAAATTATTGCATTCAAAGCACCGTTCACCCTATTCCCGGCAGTCACTCTCCTCTCTATATCTTTCTCAACATTCCCTCTTCTATCGAACATACTTCCCAAGTACACAAACTCATCTACTTGTTCCAAACATTCATTGCCTACTAGTATTTCACACGTTGTCTTACTTTCCTCCATCTCGAATACCATTACTTTTGATTTCTTTACATTCATAATAAGGTCACATTCCTTGCATACATCATACATCCTGCTAACTAGACTTTGTAGGTCTTGTTCGCTATTTGCCATTAATACCGCATCATCCGCGTACAGTAAACAGCATACAATCAAATCACTCATTTTCGCTCCTATATTCATACATTCCAGTTCTTTCACACAATTATCCATATACAAGTTGAACAGCCATGGAGACATTACGCAACCCTGTTTGACACCTTTTGTTATATCAAACCACGGTGTGAAAGATCCATTGATTCTTACACACGCAGTACTCCCCTCGTAAAGGATGCAACTGCGTCTATAAGTTTACTGTTCACCTTGTAATCAGAGAGTACCTTCCATAACCTTCCTCTTATAACCCTATCATAAGCCTTTTGCAGATCTACAAATGCACAGAAAAGTTTTTGGTTTTTCGCTAAAAACTTTTCCGTCAACACTCGTAGAGAGAATATCTGATCCATGCATCCTCTTCCACCCACAAAGGCTCCTTGCACGTCCCATACCTTTTCTTTCGTCATCGACCTTACTCTTTCTATCAAAATTCTTCCATAAAGTTTGCCGACCGAGCTTAAAAGGCTGATTGCCCTGTAGTTCCCGCATTCCAATCTCGACCCTTTACCTTTGTAGAGAGGCATGATAACTGCTCTCCTCCAATCCAAAGGGGTGTGGCTCTCCTTCAAACATTTATTAAATAGAGTATGAAGCCACGAAATCACTGATGGGCCACCAGCCTTGATATATTCGGCAGCAACGTTATCATACCCCACAGCCTTACCATTCTTCGTATGCTTTATTGCACACTTTATTTCTTCCACACTTAATTCGCTGACTTCATTTTCGTCATTCATACTTCTCTCCGTGAGAATATCGACGGATTCCTCTATTACAGCCTCCTCGCTCTCATACGTTTCCTGGAAATAATTCATCCATCTATCTTTTATTCTATCTTCATCCATTAACATTTCTCCATTCGCTGACTTAATAGCTTTCATACTATTGCTTTCCGTCCCACATCGAGATTTTTTCACCTCCTTCCAGAAAAATTTGATGTTTTCCCCAAAATTCTTAGACATTTTCAAACCTTCCTCTCTTTTCAACCGCTCTTTCCTTTCTTTCACACCTGCTTTCACTATTTTCTTACACGCATTGTATACATCTTTTGCCCCCGCGTATTCATCTCCACTCACTGTCAGAAGATGGAGCCACGCTTTTCTTTTTTCTTTCACTAATTCTTTTATGTCATCATCCCACCATGCATCCCCTTTCTTCCTTCCCTGCTTAGCTATTCCACAGACTTCCTTCGCTGACTCGCAAAGGATATTTTTTAAGTAATCCCACGCATCATCTATCCTAAGATCACTCACCCTCCTTACACTCAGCCTTTCAACAATTTTCCTTTCGAACTTCTCCCTTAAATCGTCCTTTTGTAGATTCTCTTTTTTGATTCTAGACGGAGCCGGTACAGTTATTTTCCTGGATCGCCAGCCTTGAAACAAGTTAATTCTTGAGACTACAAGAAAATGGTCAGTTTCCATCTCGAGATATAAATTAATATAATTGTCAAAACCGTGTAGTTTGGTGGCGCGACCCTTGTATGTATGAGCCGCGCGCTGATTCACTTATCACACTCGACTGCCCGTGCTTCATTATCGGATTGTCAGTGTTGTTGTTGTAATTCCAGCAAGTTATGGATGGATATTCGAAATTGGGATAGTTGAATTTTTTTCTAATTATTCTATCAAGCATATTTTTTTATGTAGGTAGTTGCTATCGATCTCCATCGCTAATAAATGTATTATATTTTTTATTGTAAAAGACTTTGATACGTGCACCAGGGGGACGTAAACGAAAATCCCGTACCTGTGTCTATTTCTCAGAAGCCATTAAACCCGGCCGCACTGTAAAATTACCAGGCTTCCCAAAGGTGCATATTTCCAATGAATTTGCCTGCCGGCAGCTCCGCCTAGCAACAGCGAATAAACGGTTGTTCGCTAATCCATCCCCACCACCGCCGAACAGCTATAAAAGCAGTGCGCTTTTACTCCCAGCCAGGATACACTGTTCGGAAGACTCCAACAGCCCTCGCCTTACTAGGAGGTGTCCGGGAGGGATTCCTAGCGAACCTAGAAAGCGATATCGCTGCCGCAGTCGAGTGTTCTCCTGCCGGGCCGTATCAAGTCGAGCTTATGTGAAGCTCGGGTCTCGTCGAGTGTTTACCTCCGAGAAGTCTCTTCGCCATCGCCCTTGCTGTCGAGTTTTTTCCGGCAAGAGTCTCCGCCGAATCTGTGAACTGAGATCCAGAATTCCGCCTTAATTATTTTGTGACTACGCCAGAGACCTAAGTGCTTGTGCTAATTATATTTTATATTCTGTGTGCTCTTTTATATTTCGACTGTCTATATTTCTGTGTATTCTTTTCTGCTGCGCATGTACATTTGTGTTTTGCTGACTATTAATAAATTGTTGTTGAAAATAAACTTTTTAGTTATTTCCACGCCTTTGTCACTTGCACACACAGTTTGAAACTAAACCACCCCGTTTCAACTTAGTGCCTTATAATATATAAACTATGAATTAAGAAAAAAATTATATTATTTTTTAAATATTTGATGTTCCAAAATCGTTTATTTTTTAAAAGAATAAATTATCAGACTGAATATTTTGCCATTTTGAATAATACGAATTGTGCAAAAATGCCGGAAAGTAAATACGTCTCACGTGCCTACTCATAAATGCATTGCAGTTACCTTTGTATATGGGTCGGAACTCCTTATCGTAGATGTGGTAGGCTCTGGCGTGAGCCTTGAGCAGGTAATGCGTGCAGAGGTACTCCCCGATGCCGTGGTGGTTCAGCGCTGGAGCCCTGTTGGGCAACCCGTACCCTTCCAGGCAGGTCTGCATGGGCTCGTTGAAGGTGGTCCAAATGGGGACCCTGTCCCCGAACTGCTTATACACAATCCTCGCGTAGTCAGCAAAGTACTCGACAATGTGGGGATTGGACCATCCGCCCAAGTCTTGCAGCTTCTGCGGTAAGTCCCAGTGGTAGAGGGTGGCCATGGGGGTGATGTTGTACTTGATGAGCTCGTTGATGAGGTTGTTGTAGTACGCGATGCCGTCCTGGTTGATGTGGTTCGTGAACCCCGTGGGAAGGATGCGAGGCCAGGAGATGGAGAAGCGATAGAAGTCGACGCCCAAGTTCTTCAGCATCAGCGCGTCCTGGCGGTAGTTGTAGTAGGATGCAGCGGCAATGTCTCCGTTGCTGTGGTCCCTCATCATTTCTGGATAATCATGGGTCCATCTGTCCCAAACGCTTTCTCCTTTACCTAAAAATACAATTTTAGCATACAATTTAACGTTATTTTTATAAATAATTGTGCATTGCTATTTTAGAAAAATTGACTAAAAATATTTTGTGAGAGCAAATTTAGTTTTATAGTAAAATATAAATAAAGTATACATTTTATTCGTATAATAACTTCCCAATACTATTGTTTGAGGAAAAAATCTTAATCTTTATTACTGCAAGACATGTAATGAAGATATATAATGAAGAGTGCCGAATTTGTGTCATAATATTGATTAGTACTGTCGCAGCTCTCCATTTAATAGCACTCTTTTCATATTTAATAATTAATCAAGATTCATTTCCATTTGATAAGTTTATAAGTTCCCATTTTATAAGTTCTATTTTTTGTGTTATTGTAATCTAGCTGTTCATACCCGACGTTGCACGGGTCGAGGATTAAGTTAAAAATAAGTTTGTGAGGGGAAACAGAAACAAAGCCTCTAAAAACGTATTTCCATTTAATCTAGGCTTGGATGGGTAGGATGTTCAGGGGGGGGGGGGAATGTGGCCTATGTTTACCACTAGGTCCTTAAGAATATTTATGCAAAATTCGATAGAACTGTACAGATTTGCATTGAAAGGGGTGACGATGGGGTACAGAAGGAGGGTGGAATTGTCGCCTATGTTACCCGACGGTCTTAAAGAATAAACGGATAAGTAAACGGTGTAGATTTGTAAAGAAAATATATCAGGTGAGGGGGTGGGGTAGAAGGGAGAGGGGGAAAAGTCGTCTTTGTTACCCGCCAGATCTAAAGAATAAATATGCAAAATTTGGGTCAGATCGGTCAAACAGTACAGATTTTCATTGAAAATAATATATATCAGAGGGATGGGTAGGGGTAAAGGGGAGGGGGGAAATGTCACTTGTGTTATCCACCAGATCCTAAAGAGGCGAGACTTTATATTTTTTGCGTTAATTAGAATTTCAGAGGTAGACCACTTTTGAAAATAAATTATATTTTCAACTAAAGTTTTATGGAAAAAATCGTCGTGGTTGCGTAGCGGTTAATATTAGCCGCAAAGTAACCACTACATCGCCTAGCTAAAGAAATCGGCCCGAAAACATTGGCCGTGGCCACATAAAGGCCACACAACCTAGCACATTCACATTCCAATATACAGGACCAACCTGCCGATGGTTATGCCTGTTGGAAGAGCCACAGCTATACTGAACAAGATCGCTTTGGATATTGATATATTCCATGTGTCTGAGAGGATTTTCCGAAGCAGGATTCTCCTACACCTTTGACCAGATTGTACAGGTCACTTTTATTTGTTTAATAATAAATTGTTATCTTAATATACAATATGTATATGTGTGTGTATATGTATGAATATGTATATGTGAATGTATGTATATATATATGTGTATATGTATATTTTTAGATATAAATTCATAATATGTATGCATTGAACACAAAGTTTGTAATGTACATATTATGTAATAAATAAATAAATAAAAAATAAAAAACATGGCTTCAAATATTATTTTTGATACGGCATGATCTGCCCTCCATTTTGTTTATGTTTCATGTTTTAAATCTACCAAAAAAATATATAGTTTATGTACTGTCATGATATACTATTAATTAATTTTTTAAAAAAATACTTTAATGGTGCGAGTAAAAAGTGCGTTTTTTAATTTGTATGCATAAAATAATATTTATGCACGTGTGGTTCTCTGCAAAATTGGTGAAGGTTCGACAGAACGAACAAAGCTCTTAAAAAATAATTAATATAAAAAACATTAATATTATAAACTTGAAAAAAATAATATTATAAGCAAATAAATAACATAGGTAGCCCACTTAAATTATCACCACCAAATTTCCATAGCGAGAGATAAGTCACTGTGTATGTGTATCCTGCTATTACAGCATTACTGATAATAAATAATTTGGGATGCTAAAAATACGGAATATAAATTATTCAAATACTACAGTTGTACTATTACTATAATACATTAAATACCAAAATGAATATATTGCCCGATACAAAGATTTTACTTTAAATTGTACATCTAAAAACACGATTCTTAAATTTGTGATTTAAACCAAATCTTCTTTGGCGGCAATGCATATATTAATTATCGACATCTGTGATTTTTTGTCAGAATTTATATAGCGAATATTCAAACCATTTTAGAAATTTCTTGTGCGGTGATGTTCTAAAATGTTTAGTGACATCTCTGGTCGTAACTTAGTAACAATAGGAATATCGTAATTGACGCGATGCTCTGTCAGTCCATCCGATAGAGGACCGGTACGATAGAGTATCGTATTTTTATATTATGTTATTGTTGTTTTCTATTTGTCGCCTAAGATGTTTTTAAAAATGATTTAATTTTTAATAATATTTTTTAAGTTCAACAGAAAAATACGTATAAGTATATAGAATAAGATTCTAAGCTTACTTTTAGAAACTACTTTGATACTATCACAAACAAAGCATATACCTGTGTTGGAATTTATCACCAGAATTACTCACGACTTTAAAAATACTCAAAGTCTAAAAATTCTCTATACATCACTAGGACGAAGTATATTGGAATATTCGTCAGTTATTTGGTCACCTTATTACACAACAATGTTACGAGAATTGAGAGAGTGCAGAAAAAGTTTATACGTATATTGTCATACAAATCTGGTCAACACAATAACCTTCAAAGCTACGAAGATCGACTTGTCTTTTTCAAGATGCACAAACTTGAGTCCCGACGTAAAATATCCGATCTCGTTGTGCTACACAAGATTCTCAGCGGAGCTATTGATTCTCTTTCTCTATCTGACATAAATTTGCATGTTAAACCCCGTATAAGAAACCCGGAGTTCTTTAGAATAAGCCAGCACTAATAATGTTGGTTACTTTTCTCCCATCACAAGGTTGTGTCGCACATATAATATGTAATGTGCTGACCCTAACATTGATGCTGATATTTTTGCAGATACCTTATCATCGTTCAAAAACTCACTTATACCTACACAACATCCATTTTCTAAACGATGACCTGAACCTATAGATCCGTTATTTATTAAACACTAATCAAACACTAAATATACAATACATACACATAAATGTACATGTAAAATATACTTAAATGCAAAATACATGTTACTAGAGCGTGCCGAAGACACTTGTAATTGGGATAATGGGCATAGTCTTCATTTATAATGTGTTATTATTAGAGTATAATGTACCTATTATCCTGTTAGTGTCTCTAATAAATATTTAAAAAATCTCTATTTAAATAACTGTTAATATGATTTCATATTATTTATTATGTGATAATTTTATAGCATAGGTATATTATTTATTACTTTGGAAATAATCAGGACATATTGTTTTGATTCAGTTGTACACACGATGTTATTATATGAATTTAATTATATGAATTTGCAATAAAGCATATTATGAAGAATGGTAAACCTGTGGGATATGATAACGTTGCTGCCGAATATATTAAGGCTGGTGGCCCATTAGTCACTCCGTGGCTTCATACACTCTTTAATCAATTTTTGAAGGAGAGTCACACCTCTTTAGACTGGAGGAGAGCAGTTATTATGCCTCTCTACAAGGGTAAAGAGAATGGAATGTGGGAACTACAAGGCAATTAGTATTTTGAGCTCGGTTGGCAAACTTTATGAATTTTGATAGAAAGAGTACGATGACGAAAAAAAAGGTATGGGACGTGCAGGGAGCTTTTGTGGGTAGAAGAGGATGCATGGATCAGATATTCTCCCTACGAGTGTTGACGGAGAAGTTTTTAGCGAAAAACCAAAAACTTTTAGGTATTCTCTGGTAACAAGGTGAACAGTAAACTTATACATGCAATTACATCCCTTTATGAGGGAAGTACGGCGTGTGTAAGTATCAATGGATCATTCACACCATGGTTTGATATTACAAAAGGTGCCAAACAGGGTTGCGTAATGTCTTATGGATGTTGTATATGGATAAATGGAATGTATGAATATAGGAGCGAAAATGAGTGATTTAATTGTATGCTGTTTACTATACGCTGATGACGCAGTATTAATGGCAAATGGTGAACAAGACTTACAGAATCTAGTAAGCAGAATATATGATGTATGTAAGAAAAGTGACCTTATTATGAATGTTAACAAGTCAAAAGTGATATTATTTGAGGGAAAGTATGATAATGTAGAAATACTAGTAGGCAATGAATGTTTGGAACAAGTAGATGAGTTTGTGTACTTGGGAAGTATGTTTGATAGAAGATGGGAGGTTGAGAAAGCTATCGAGAGGAGAGTGACTGCGGGGAATAGGGTGAACAGTGCTTTGAATGCAATAATTTCTAATAGAAATATGTCTACCGAGGCAAGACAAGTGGTACACAATGGAATTCTGGTACTAACACTGATGTATGGAAGTGAAAGTACACTAAATGCAGTGGAGATGAGATATTTCAGACGTATGTATGTAGCAAATCCATTTATGATAAAGTAAAGAATGAAGATATTACGAATGAATGTAAAGCTAATCTTAGCATAATTGATAGAATTAAAAAAGGGTCGCTCAGGTGGTTTAGGCATGTTGAGCGAATTAACGAGGAAAGAATGGTAAAAAAGATATATAACGCAAGTGTTAAAGGTGCCAGAAAGGGAGGGCGACCGGGAAGACGTGAAGCCTCAACAACCGTCGAGTTGGCATGCGAATATGTATGAATGTGGATGAGGCGAGAGTTGTATGTCAGGACAGAAGAGTGTATCGCTCAATCATCTCTGCTTACCCCCACGGGGAAACGGTGTGATGGTAAGTAACCAAGTTGTCTGAGTAGCATTTTATTACATTTACCGGTTAGTAAATGGAGGGAAAAGAAATGCGTTTAGATATTAAAGGGTCAACATTTCCAACAATAAAAGAAATAATAGCAAGGACATTTGTTTGTTATAAACTTCTATAAGTATTAGTTCATATTCAAGACTATTTGAATAGACGAGACAAATTTAAATAACATAATCTGTCATGGACGAAGAACGCCCATAATTGAGTATATTATTGACTACGTAAAAATGTGTTTTTAATTGTCTAGGGATTTACATAGCATAGCTATTAAAGTGGATAAGTCTGAATGGGATCATAAATGTGCATGGCTGCAGAAAACTACCACAGATGTATTAAATATAAACCATTTAAGAGAATGATTTTCTTCGAGAATCTGATTGTGTCGACGACGGACAACCATCGATACAATCAGATTAAAGTAGCGGATTTGACCATCACTATTCTACTTCAAAAATATCAAAAGGTTTTACCTGAAACATTCCATGCTCCCTCTATTTGATACGCCGCTGTAGCGGCTCCGAACATAAATCCATCCGGGAAATCAAAATCCGTGTGATTCATCGTCCGCGCATCGCCGGACCGGATACTGAAATTATTTCAAACATAATAAAAACTCCAATCATTCGCTGTAATTGTTTTAAAAAAAGTGATTTTTCCGCTTGGCGTATTGACTTTTTCAAGCCAATTTACCATTTTTTGGTGATTAACACGTGTTGTATTGTTAAGTAAGGTTGAACAAGGTGAGCATTTTCAGCGGCGTAGCTACCGCCCGGGGGGCGATGATGAAGAGATTGCAAAATAAGGAATGAAATGAAAAATGTAAAAAAATATTATCGAGATGTTACAAACCAGCATGTACCGCAAGTTTTGTCCTAAAATAAATAAATTATTAACTACAGAGATACGGCTGCACTATTACTAAATACAAAGTGGATAATTTTTAGCAGTTTTCTCTTTCCAGCATATTAAAAATCATATTTACATAACATGGACCAGGAGACATTTTCCGATTCAAGGCGCCATAGTGCATGATTCACGTTTTTGCAGTCTAAAGAGTCAAATTAGTGTGCATAAAGTAAAATACAGTTTTCAAACCTTGTTGCCAAAATTACAGCTAAGCATGCGTTCAATTCATTTTATTATGAAAGATCCATTCATTCTTAAAACATTTGATTAAAAAAAGTCAACAAAATACTTTGTGATTCAATTTGTGATCACAAATAATATATAATCCCGAAGCACCATTTATTGCATTCTAGCAATAGAGGTATCTTTGGTACACTTTATCTTGAAATATTTCCACGCAAATACCATGTATTTTTTTATAAATTAAATAAAAAAGTTCAAACAGAAATTTTGGGGAAAAAATATATTATAATTTTTGGGTAGGCTGTTAAATACAACGTTTTCAATAATATAAAAATTCACGTTCCATCTCCTATATTGCAGTATCCAAAAAAACATTAAAACATCGATGTTTTTACGGCCGTTGTAAATCTTTTGCGCTCAAAGTTTTTTTTAGCGCGTCTCGAAACTGGCGAAATCGAAATCGGCGACAACAGTCCTGATAATAGATCCTACAGTGGGATCCGAAGCGTTGGCAATGGTGCAAACGGTAAAATAGCCCAGAAAACTCTACAAATAAAATAATAAAGAAATAATCTGAACTGATTTAACTGAACGTTAAGTTATTCATAATTACGAATAATGAGCTTTCTAATTGATTGAATTCGTTAATTTCAAACCTGTCATATATAAAACGTCAAAAAACGGCGTCACAATGTTATACAATAACTGTAAAGATACAGAAATAGCAATATTGCTTAGTTCAGAATACGGATGAATGTGTGGTAGATATATCTAGTATATTTTGACGAATTTTTGATATTTAATATATTTATGGAGAAGCGATTGTGGCTATGTCATTAAAAAAACACGTTGAGTGCTTAACTGATACAATTGCAAAAAAACTAACATCCTTCAGGAGAATAAGATAAAGATTGACACGAGAAATAGCCTAAACGATTTATAAATCAATAATTTCATCTCATTTTCAATATAGCTCCAATCCCTTATACTTGAGTAACGAAGAAAACATTTTAAAAAAATGCAAATAAAAAACCAGAGCGATGAGAACCATTCCAAGTAGAAATGTGTACTCTAAAATTAAAAAGATGTTAACAGATTTAAATTGGCTCACCGTAAAACAAGCACTTAAGGCGATCGTCTAGCAGAATGAGCAAATTTCACCATTTTTTCTCATATCTTCTCTTTCGTTTTTTATCACATTTTTGTAGGAACATATCTAATTTAAAAAAATTATTCATCAGGTTACATATATTTTAAATACGAACATCTTATTAAAATATCATAAACTAAATTAAATAATTGATTAATAAATTACCAAACCTTCGATGTTTTAAAAATGAAGAAAATTGCTCCACTTTGTGGGCCTTTTATGACTGAACGGCGTGTGAGATGTCTTTTTTATTCAATAATATTACAAAGTTAACGATTATCTTAAATTTGTTACAATTATAGAAGAATCTGTTAATACGTTTACATTTTTTTTATTTTTATTTTTTTATTTAATTAATAATTTATATATATAATTTTTTTTTTCTACAATCATACATAAATGTTTACAAATCTATATTTTTTGTGTGTGTATACCTCACCAAAAGAATTATATTCTTGTGTGTGGTGAGGGATAACCACTTACAATCAAATACATGCAATTTATGTTTAAAAAAATACTATTTATATATTTAGGTAGTACGTAGTACTTTCTAACTATACCGTTATTTAATTTTATTTAATTGCAACTATGTAGCTACCAGATTCAAAGCAAAGTTTGATTATTGACTCACAATAGGTACATTTCGTGTGACCATTAAATAAAATATCCAAATATTTTAATCTGAAGGTGACCCTTGACAACAAAATTCTTGTAACGTTTGGCAACCGAAATGAGATTTTAATTTTTTTAGCTATAATAAATACGGTACAGTAAAAAAATGTCAAGGAATTGTCAAGGCCATGGCAGAATCTATTTAGCAACAGAATATGACTGTTTCTTTGTTTGTTGAATATACATCCAAGTGATCCGCGGAATTAATATGAAAAACGATAAGAGAGATGGTAATCTCGTTTGCCTTGTAATATATTAATAATTATAATATTCACTCTTACTTCATGATCGCAGAAGTAAAAACCTAATTCATATCTCTAGTGTGAAATATTGCTTAATTCTTTTTATTTCATACTTTAAGTAAATAAATTATGAACCTTGTTAATCTTTATTGAATATTTATGTAGAATAATCTTTATAATCAAATAATGTATCTTTGTAAAATAATTAACCTTTGTAGAATATTAGTTTTTTTAGGTACACATATCTTATTTAATCTTTTGATTTTATAATCACATGTCATGATTTCAGTTCAGGGATAATTAAAATGATGCACGCGTACTTACCAAAGGTTGGCGACTGATGTCCACAGCAAACATGATCTCAGAAAACTCACTGGATCCACAATTTTTGGCCAAAATTTTCGAGTCATGTTTTACAATGAGATGTATCTATCACTGGTTCTGCAATACGAAAGAAACGACAACATGAATAAACAGGAAAATTTAATACATCGTTGAAAGATAAAAACTGGAAAAGTCGTGAAATCGAATGTAACATCAACACTATATACCTACCTATATTGTTTAATGATAATATTGGAATAAAAACGCAAGTTTCATCTATGTCACTAGCAACTGTTCAAATTGACTAAAACAGACATTTTGACAAACCATAAAATAATACTTAGGCACACACAGATATTGTCACGTGTCGTGGCTGCGAGAGGAATTAATGAAAACGATTGAATTTAATAATGGATTTATTACAAAGTCACTTTACACTATTTGACTTAACGCTATTATTTAAAATAAACGATTTCGTAAATTTATCACTCGTAAATAGACACTTTATAATCGCATTAACACTTTATTCACTATTCACTAGAACATTCCATCCAATTTCCGCACGTATTATTCGCTCATGTTTATTTCGCTGCGTAACAACTTTCCAGATTATTCGCTGTCGAATTATCGCTCGCCTGGATACCCAGCCTGCTCGCGGCTGCCTTCGTTTTTGTGCCGCTGTCAAGTGCGCTAAGAACAACAACAACTCTACTCCCGGGCGCGTCTTTATATTTGGCTAATGCTGATATAGAGCCTTCTAGGCGTTCCTAGTATTTACGAGAACTTTCTCGTGGCTTCTAGGCTTTTATGGATGTTTCTCGATGCTTCCTGAAAGCCGTAGATTACGCTACGCTAGGCCGCTCTGGAATCTTCGATAGTATTGTGATCATTTCAAACAACTGTCATTTGACATGAATGCGTGATTCTAAGGCCTCGTTACAATATTATTAATAAAATTAATTAGGTGTAACGCAGAAGGAGCTTCTTTAAAAATTAAAAAAAAAGTCTTAGAAATTAATATAATAATACATATATTGCAATTTTTGCATATTGCATATATTGCAATAATACGTGTATTGCAATTGCAATAATAATACAATATATTGCAATTGCAATAATAATACAATATATTGCACTATTATACACAAACTCGAAATAATTAGTAATTTATTTTTTTATTTTGTACATGATTTATTTTTTATGAAATAAATTAATTGCATACCGATAATATGAAACAAATTAAACTTTTCTTTCGTATCAATCAGAATTTAAGTCTGTTTAAGATATCACATGAAGATTCCTCGGAAAAAAACAATGAATGTCAAGAAATTTTTATTTTGAGAAACAGTTTTATACAGTCTCAATGTTTATATTTCTTTAACTTTATGCTCCTTTCATATAAATATTGAATCAACTTATTACTTTATAAACATGTTCTTTGACTTTACTTAAAAATATGCAAATTGACAACAACGTTTTTTGACGTTCGGCGGACACTTCTGTTTCTTGCGATGGATAAACAGATATAAATTGAACTATTAGAGCTGATCACAATGATTTTACCATATATGTAATACTCCAGTATTACATATATGGATTTTACCCAATTCTGATTATATAAAATGTATTAAATAATACCCCGAAAAGTCAACAGATGGCAGCGCCATCTATTAACGACCACAGAATGTTTTTGGGATATATATCAAGAATAAAAATCAAGCCATAAATATCGTGATATATATCGTGATATATATCATGATATATTATATCCGCGGATATATATCCTCGAACCCTGCTCTAGACGGCAATTTTTTAGGGCAATAACTTAGATAGAACCTTTTTTATTATATAAAAGGAATAAACTGGACATTATTTACAA
This sequence comes from Agrypnia vestita, assembly GCA_016648135.1. Classification (NCBI taxonomy): domain Eukaryota; kingdom Metazoa; phylum Arthropoda; class Insecta; order Trichoptera; family Phryganeidae; genus Agrypnia; species Agrypnia vestita. The sequence continues at coordinate 62,990 of JADDOH010002015.1, read as the reverse complement.
TAATTAATATAATATAAGCATTAAACGACAGGCCGCGGCCAAAAAATCGTTTTTAGTGTTCTGGGCGGCGCTAATTTTTAATTAATATTTTTATGTACGCATATGTTTTTTACAGGCATCAAGTATCCTTCATTATCTAGAATCCATACTAAGAAAATGAAGAAAAATTCTATATTAATAAAATTATGTTTTAAATTTGCAAGAAATTTTTACGTTTTTTCTTGATTTTAAAGCGCTCTTTATTTACATAAAGAGATGATTTTAAACAGTATATTCTATTTATTCCCGATTCATTCTCGTATTTTGAGGCTTTACTCACATAAAAAAGTTAGTTTTTTATAAAAACACCTTAATTATTATTTAAAAATAAAAACTCCAAAGAATGAAATTCGCCAATATATGACGCCGCTGCCGACGACATTTTGTTTATAATTACGGACATAATTTAATATTATTTATTTTTTATTTATGCTTGAAATAAATTAAAAGACTACGAAATATATATTTTTCGTTTATTTATACATAAAGTACAAAGAAAAATACAAAATTACAAACCAATAGAAAAGAATACCAACAAAAAAATGGATTGGTACATTGATTTCGTCAACGCTGATATCACTTTCATTAATTTTGATGGATACATATAAAAATGTATTATAAAATAAATAGGTTGGAAATATAAAAAATATAAGTAAATAATATATAATAGGAAAATAGGTAGGTAAGTATAAGTACGTGCCCGTCACTACTCACCCAGAACACGCCCACCACTCTCAATAGCGAAATGATACTGAATACTGATTCCCTCCGTGTCTTGAATTCATGTCGAGATATGTATAGATGACCATTAATACCTTTGTTGTTCGAAAATATACGTTCTGCCCGTTCCAGGGTGCAACATATATATTTCAAGGACGTATTCATACGTCCTGCCCGTACCCGATATTGTTTACGTTTGACGTATTTATACGTCCCGCCCGGGTAACAGGTTAATCTTTTTTTAAACTGTATTATGTCTTATTGTATTTTATTTTAACAAATTTGACTTACAATGTTCAACCACACTATTTTGTTACATCTATTGTATATTCATATTATTACTTGTAACAGCCCCTTGGGCGTAAATAAATAAATAAATAAATAAAATAATTTGAAGGCTTGACGATGTTGTGGGTTATGATATTGTATTAATATTTCCTTTTTAAATTTTAACCTTAATAAAATGTTGTTGTGAGAAATCGTTTAAAATACTAAGAATACAAAACAAACAATCAATATATTATTTAATTTCGTAACTCATAACCACTTCACCCCGAAAATAATTCACTTGTCCTTTTGTAATGATAATACTGGTAACATATTTTCTTCTCATTTTCAACTTTATTTTTATCAATCTAAATATAATAAATGTATGTATACAGTTAAGGGCAATGTTTACGCTATCTTTTACCATGTGCCATATATAATATAATACGTGTTTGTCGTGGCAGTAATTTGGCGTGACGTTGAAAGCCGATTTTTTTGGACCGCTCGCGCAGCTCACCTCTATATTAAATATGTTATATAATTTTATTTACTTTACAAAACGCTGTTAATAACAGCCTTTTGACATTTGACAATAGAATTTTATATGTTACAATGGAATTTTTTTATGTTACTGCGAAATATTATTGAAGGAGAATATTTATTTTTAACAAAATAAAAACTACCAATCTCGTGGACCTTGTCTGCAGACATAAGTGTTTGAATACATTATTGAGTCGCTCACAGTTCACAGTGGCAAAAAATTTGTTGAATATCTCAAGTAATTTATGTATTTTAGAATGACTTGTTTTTAACCGAGCACCAAATTAATAATGACCTAATTTAAATATTTGCCTTTTGTCGCTAAAAAGTTGTACGGCAATGTGCAATTTATTGATACTTTTACAAACATTCAGTCTCGTGACTAGCTTGATTAACAAATATAGGAATTTTGCTACTAAATTAATACTATTAATACACTAAAATTTGAGCATATTAAGGCGATCGTCTAGCAGAATGAGCAAATTTCATAAATTTTTCTCATATCTTCTCTTGCGTTTTTTATTACATTTTTGTATGAAAATATCTCATTTTAAAATTTATTCATCAGGTTACATATATTTTAAATACGAATATCTTATTAAAATGTCATAAACTAAATTAAATAGTTGATTAATAAATTACCAAACCTTCGATGTTTTAAAAATGAAGAAAATCGCTCCACTTTGTGGGCCTTTTATGACTGAACGGCGTGTGAGAAGTCTTTTTTATTCAATAATATTACAAAGTTAACGATTATCTTAAATTTTTTACAATTATAGAAAAATCTGTTAATACGTTTACATGCAATTTATGTTTTAAAAAATACTGTTTTTTAAAAATATTTTATTTTTTTGTGGGTCTTTTTCAACTCTTTTTACATGGTTGACAACTTTTTTTACTTCAACAGTCAAAAGAATAGATATTATAATTTTACAATAAAAACAAAAAAAAATCAGAATCTTTGTCGATATTCCTGATTTTAGATATTTAATCAAGACGCAACGTATTTATGACACAATACGCAGTGCCTTGATTAAATAGCTAAAATCTGAAATCGAGAATAATTTTTTGATTTTTTTTGTTTTAATTTTAAAATAAAAATGTCTATTCCTTTAATTTATTAAAGAAAAAAAGTTATAAACTATTTTAAAAGGATCGAAAAAAACTCACAAAAAATAAAAATAATTAAAAAAACAGTATTTTTTAAAACATAAATTGCATGTAAACGTATTAACAGATTTTTCTATAATTGTAACAAATTTAAGATAATCGTTAACTTTGTAATATTATTGAATAAAAAAGACATCTCACACGCCGTTCAGTCATAAAAGGCCCACAAAGTGGAGCAATTTTCTTCATTTTTAAAACATCGAAGGTTTGGTAATTTATTAATCAATTATTTAATTTAGTTTATGACATTTTAATAAGATATTCGTATTTAAAATATATGTAACCTGATGAATAAATTTTTTAAATTAGATATGTTCCTACAAAAATGTGATAAAAAACGAAAGAGAAGATATGAGAAAAAATTGTGAAATTTGCTCATTCTGCTAGACGATCGCCTTAACTACCACACAAAGCACGGCGGCAGACAACGGAGATGGAATAACCGGTAATCGATGTTGATTCTCATTCATTATTCTCGGTGTCAAAAGGTCAGTGCAAGAAAGTCAAGGTATGATAAAATATTTTCGGGAAACATTTTAATGCGTAAAATTCGTAATTTTTGCTATCTAATCAAGAATGTGGTGATCATACATAAATAAATTTGAGCGTTTTTTGATGATCATTAAATATATTTAAAAAAAATCGCGTGCAAATTTATTGTTTTTAGCGTAGAAAACATTATTTAGGTGTCAATTTTTTGACCAAAATTTCTTTGAATTTCATTCAAATTTCTGGTGGCACAGTAAAGGGCTCATGGGGTTACACCATCCATGGGCATCAAAAAAAGATTCAAATTTTTTTGACGTACTTATATTTGCACATACATTTTTTATTATAATTATTTACGGCATACATTGGTAAATATTTTCCATTAACAAATTATTTTGAAAATTTCAAAACGGTGGAGTTATGTGCTGTCCTGCAAAGGTCCTTCTCCGTGGCGCTCGCAGCTGGTAGAGATTATCATGTCGCCAGGGTTAAAAGAAATAAAAAAATTACCATTTTCTTATAAATCAATGAGAGCAGTTCGAAAATAATTTTCATTTTTTTTCCCAAAAAAATCGAAGACAAAAGTAAACGGCGCATTTTATAAAAAAAAACGTACGCTACATACCTAGTACGCAATGTTTCCCTGCAGTAATTAACCCCAATGTTCCGTTGTAGCTTGAAAAAAATACTTGCCACTGTATTGAATGAATGTGATAATATGAACATTGGCAGAATGGTTTTTGAGATATTTACTCCACCAGTCAGAAAAGGAAGTTTCGAGAAAAACGATAAAGAATAATGAAATTCGTTTCATAATTCACCTACCACGCTAGCTTTAAATTGCTATAAATAAGCCAATTTTTGTAATTTTTGAATGAGTGATAACTAATATTATTATAAGAACTTCAAGCTATAAGATAAAGCTGTAAAAAAGTTTTCTTGAAAAGGTCTAGGTGGTGTAACCCCTTAATAAAAGTAACTTTTCATGGCATAACACTGGTCTATCTATGAGGGTGCGGAAGTGGGTTGGTTTTGGAGATGGTTTTCAAGTGTTCTAGAATGAAATATTTTATGTCCGTGTAATACCGGGCACTTATCAGCTAATATTGGAAAGCAAGTGAGCAGCATGGAGGAGTTTCTTGGAGGCAGCTGGACCCACCGAGGGTTGAAACGCGGAGGATGGACGGATCAGCTAATATTGAAAATGGCACGATCCGCAATTTGAATATGCTAAAGATTTAGGAAGAAACTATCATGAATAATCTGGTGCTACAAGATATATTTACGATAGTTTCATCTAAAAATGTATATTTATTTATACCATCATTTCGATAAGTATGGTACATATCGTTAGGACGGTTCCACAATTGCATCTATTGATCGTGACGATCCCATACTCAGCACAATGCAAGTATATCAAGATTAAGAACACGTCACGCAAAACAGTGACGTTATTATTTATTATCCATGAAAACGATGCAATCGTAATCCTTATTCAACATGAATTTCGTGTCAATATTTTGATTAAACATTTGTCTGGTCCTCTTGCGTAGTCAGTGAAAGTCTCCAAGAGAATAAATAAAACGAAACATTTCATCACGTCTGAAATTGCCTACTTCTTGAAGGTGTACCATAACCTTAGACAAGAACGCTGGATACAGTAAGGTCCAATATGGTCGACCCACAGATATTGAAAGAAGAGGATCAACAACTTCTCGGTTACCTGATATTATTCCACTTGACATTTATCATTGAGGACCCAAATAAACAAAGTCAACTAAAAAGCGGTCATGACCATAAATGAATTGATAATAGATGTGAACGCATTTGAAGAAATATATTGACAAAAAATTCATTAAGAAATCAATTTAGAACAAGTGCGTTAAGTTAATTTATGAATATTTACTTTAATCATCTGAATCTGTAAATAAGTTTCTAGAACGTCTTTTGGATTTATGTAGGTATAGGTATACATGATTTTTGAATAATAATAAGTTCTTCAGGTAGGTAATATATAATATTACCTAGGTACCTGAAGAACTTATTATTATTCAAAAAAACAGGTTTGGATATAACATACCTAGTGTCTATGTCTTGCTATCTTAAATAATATATATTTTTATAAATAAAACATTCTTATGATGATTTAAGTGGTAGAAGGAAAATATAATCAAATACATTATTATAGGATCTATTATATTTGACAACTGATGAAAAGATAATGTGATAAATATTGCATACAAAATGTTGGGGACGGCCATTTAAAGCTTCGTAAACTTAAGACCAAATATTCATAACAAATTAATTTTAAAAAAGACAAAAAGTCTTCAATAAATGATGGGAGAAAACAGTGTATGAATCAAAATATCAGGGGGTAAAAAAGCTAGTTCGCAATATTTTACAGGTATTTACCTGAACCACCTACCAGAAATTACTACCAGAAATTTGAACCAAATTTTTTGCAAGATTTTAACGTTTTATTTGATTGACTTGTATCAATTCGGATGAGTTTCATATACCTTTCCGATATAGGTAAGTTACTTTAATAATAGTCAAAAGTTTTATAGAAAATAATTCATGAATATTAAAAAAATGCTAACTTGTCGCTTATCTTCATAACTATTGATATTAGGACAATATTGCTTGTAATTTTTTAACTCATAATTTAAGAAGGAATCTACTTGTGAAGTATTGTGGAGTAGCTCTGTTACACCCTGTATAGGTTAGTACAGTTATAATGTAGAATGTAGATGATGGAACGTCTATTTTGGTTTAAATGTTGTATATGTTAATATTGTACAGATTATAAAAAGTCGATAATAGCTTTGATTGATAATGTGACATTAAAATGCAATATACACATATTATTTTATATCAATTAGAGGAATAACTTGTTGTAGAATATATTGATAACTTAAAAGTTGATTGATTGTATGTAAAAATGTTACTGCTTAAAAGTAGCACTGGTGACATATCGTTATATATTTATTATGTAGGTGTAGGTATATACTCGTATTTATAACGTATTTATAATGAAGTTTGACTACATCTTTTTTTTTCCAATCATCGACTACTTTCTCTGTATGTATGTATAAGTTGGTGTTTATACCCGTATACACGAACACAACCCAACAATGTGCCTCGTAGGTACGTACGGCTTACACATACTAATTCGATTGTCTTTTTTAAATGGGAAGAGGTCTACCTATCTCTTGAAATAAGTGAAATGGAACGTTATTTGATTTTTAAATCATTTTTAGCAAAACATGGTTTAATGCTATATCCAAAAAGATGCTTTTCGGTATCATGTTTGTGGGTTTATAAATCATCGTAAAATCTGTGCATTACTCAGTAAACTGAAAATTAAGTATACATTTTAATTAAATAATATCAACAAATATACAATATTATTAACAATTAACAATTTTTATAATTTTCATTAGACTCCTTATTGCATTTAAAATGTTGAGACTTTGTTCGTCAATGTGAGTATATAAAATTCCAGTGTTATTAGATTTTGCAAACGGAGTATTCCAAATTTATCATGAGTCGTATCTGGATAATTTATAATTATTTTTTAATTGTGATTATAGTATATTAAGTAAATCCCCAAAATATTCGCACATTTGTGAATAATTTTTTTTTTTTATTATTCGCAATATTTTGCGTTCAGTATTTGAGAAACGATATTCTAGGTCAATGAATTGTTAATCGTGTTTGCATAGGAAAGGTCATTGATCTTGTTATTGGTGTCTATAGTTTTTGTTGCAGTTTATCTTACAGGTACCTGCGTGAATTATACGTGGATGTAGTCAATTTAATTATTAAAATGTCTATATTGGTGTGGATTGTTCTGGAGTCTAATATAGTATTCTGACGAATACTGGGGTAAATTTAACAACGATGTAATCTAAATTATCCTACCGATATCACTATAGTTCTGTCAGTAAAAATCACCAACATGAATAATATCTACATAGATGCAATGTACACAATCGCTTTATTGGTTGCTTTATTGGTAATAATTTACTAGTATTTCAAATACGCGTTTATAAAGGTTACAAGCTTGTTTCACAGCCAGGTTAGGTACATATGCAAAAATAAAATACAAGTAATTTAAACGAGTTCTCGAAAACAGGTAAAAATTCGGAATGCGTGCCAAAAAATATTAGCCAAATAAACTTGTATTTTTGAAGTGCCTATCGTTTCGGCAGTTGTGACGTCAGTGCAGATTGATTCAAGAAAAAATATATATTAATAAATGGAGATCTAATGTGAATTAACTAAATATATCAACACTAATATTTTGCCTGTCCTAAGCCGTGATGGTCAGGCAAGTTGTTGAATATGGCATTAGAAAAATTTGTCAAACAATATGCCGTAAAACTGCTATGCAGTTTGGCATATGAATGCATGTAATATATATCAAAAATAAATAAATAAATTCTGAAAAAAAGAAGAAAATAAGAAGATACGGTGGAATTCAATATATCAATATAATTTTAAACAACGCTTCATATCAGAGAGAAAAGTATAAAACGGGTGAGTAAAATAATAAATTCTTGCTATAATAAATATCCGGATATCTCTATAAAATAAAATATCTTGAAATGCCCCTTAAAATTTCTCCACATAGAGCATCGCACGACAGGTACACATACCAGGGATAATAATTAGATTAATATGAATTACTCATGACGATAGTAAATTACCCGTTTCCGTATACCAAAGAAAACTTAGTAGTTCAACATTAAAAAATATATTATTATTATCTCAATTGATATAATTTCTTAGTGTTCTTTCATTTGAAAAACAATTATTATATATTATTAACGAAAATATTTAGTAATATTAAATTGAAATATCTTTTTGTGAGATTTACGTTGGAGCCATACTAAACGGACATATATGTATTTTTTGATAATATGTTTAGTTATATGAAAAAATATTGAGAAAAATAAAGTAAGTTAAAAAATATTATACGGCATAATAATACAGTATAAATATACAATATAAGCGCCTTCAGTTATAATTTATCTCATTGAATTGAAAATAGGTATTGTATATTCATATTTACTTGTTATTTAAATTTATGTTTATCAAACCAATAATTTTCACACACACATAATTAATTCTCTAATAATTGTAAAGAGACTGTTGCTAATTCTTAACTAAATAATCAGTTGTAAAGCAAACTGAAAATAAAAGTGTCCTTGTAAAATAATATATGGCGAAATAGAGAGGACGTTTTTCCGATTAAGGTTGTGTTGCACATATCTACACCGTGATGTTGCCGCCATTTTATTGAGTAGTCTTAATAGAATTCTAAATAATCAAACCATTGCTTGTAACTCCGGGAAAATGTTTCCGGTAGTCACGTCTAATTTCTGCTATGGTAAAATTGATAATAAAATATTATTATACGTAGACAAACTGATTAAAACAAACATAAAAAGTACTCCTCCATTGTATTATGATAGTCGTCACTAATTTAAATGTATTATTAGTAGTTAAATGTCTGTATGTAATTTCATATAAAATGATAAAAATGTTATAGCTTTTATTTGTTGCCAGATATTAATAAAAGCGTAGATTTACTCTACATCCATATCGCCTAACCCAACATTCAGAATACATTTTATAAAGCGAAGTAACAATAATGTTTTGTGTCATTAAAATGTTTTTTTTTTGATAAAAGATTAAATATAAAAAAAAATATCCGGTCATTAAAAAAATAAAATGAAACCAATAAAAATAATTATAACGTTATTTTAATAACTTTATAATTTTTATAACAAATGCAAGATATTGATCAATTAAATATTACGTAAACGATATTACTAGTAATTACAAACTGAAAAATAAATAAATACGCAAGGAAAATAAATTAATCTTTAAGTTACTACAATTTATATTAAATTTTAAATCACTATTCTTGTATCCTATAACTAATTCATAGTCAACAAACTGAATTAAACCGAATGTATATATCGAATTAATAAATCAAACACTTACCAGTAAAATGCATAAACTAAAACATACACTATTTTCACAACACGTAAAATCGTAAAAGTAATTCTCAACAAGTATCACACTTCTAAATTTCACTGAAGGAATTGACTTATCTTATAAACTATAATTCATAAAAGTGATGAAATGAATTAAAAACCGATTGAATCGATGTACAACGTCCTTATGAAATGATGGTACTCGTGTGAGAGCCACTGTCGAAGCCTGCCAAATCCGCTCCGCCCGACGCACCGCAGTAAACTAAGATGTGAAACTATTTTGACAGCTTAAATACAAACGACAGACACAGCGTCGCGACGGATTACACGGGAATGACAGCAGGCCTTCCCTCAACAAATTGCACCGAGGTTCAATTTTATTTCTTGATCTGTATTAATTAATAAAAGTAATAAGCATCTGTACTGGGCGGAATTAGTTGACATATTACACGATCTGCGCCATTTTACTCGGTGGCTTTTGCTGTGCGTATTTTTTTTGAAGACCGCGCGTCACAGTCAACGTCGCGTCGTATCGAGTCCAACAAATCGCAGTCAGTCGCCTACAGCGGTGCAAGCTCGGGGTACCCGCTGCTTGCCTTCACTGGTCCCTCCTTCCAGCCGGTTTCCGCTAAAGAATCAAGGTTTTGGGTATCGCCGACAATGAATTGCAGAATTATAGAGCCATTCTCCATTGCTTGCGCAGTCCCTTTTAGCGGCTGCTTGCGAGCGGCCAATAACCCATAATTGGGCTCTATGTATGTCAACAAGCGCAATCGTGGATCATTTTTGCATTCCCGGTATCATTTATCTCGGGAGAATACGAATTAAATAACTATACAGCTGCCGGCAAACTTCTTGAAATTCTTTGACGTAGTGGGGGAATGCGCAGAAGACGAAATTTGGGTCTCTTTGGTGGAAAGGTAGATGCGCAAACTTCCCCCCACTACGCCGTAGAATTTCAAGATGTTTGCCGGCTACTGTAATAGGCTTCTAAAGCGTCTGTCGAGGGAAGATACCGTAAATAGATTAAGTAAATACATGAATGGTGTTTTAATGAAATATAACATTCATAGGCAATGAGTAGCTTGTTGGTCTTGTGGTTAGGACACTCGCCTCGTGATCCAATGGTCGCGGGTTCGAATCTCAGCCCAGACTAGGAAGTTAGTCCTATTTTCATAGAACAAGCGTTTAGCTTAGTTTGAAAATAGTAAGAATATTGATGTGACACGTATTCCGTGTTCGCATCTCTATTTATTTAAAAAAATAAAAATAACATTCGTAAATGTTTACAGTATTCATGGATTTTACTTTAACACTGTAGAAATTATTCATGATGATATATTCAATGAATGGAAAATGTAAACTAAGTTATCTCTACTTGAGTTTAATTTTATTTTACAATTAGAGTTTTAAGATAATCAGATTCTCTCATAATATGAAGTATTAAACTGAATACGTTTGAATACAGAAATTGATGATGATATAATATAAGTTATCAATGGTATAAAAGTATAGATAACATTGTTTATGTTTTCCATTCTTTCAATGATCAAAATATTTACAGATTTTAACAAAACTTAAGTTTCTAAACACACTAGCTACAAGCTATAGGAAATGAAATAATATTTAGTAAAAAAGGATATTCAATCCTGCCAATAAATACTTTGGTGGAGTATTATGGAATGGTGATCTTTGTAGAGAAATATTTTTTCTTTTGCCAACGGTTTGTTTTTTCGGACGGTAACAACAGAGAGTAAATAAACCACAGCATATTATATCGTCTGTTATCAGCACAGGGTGCGCGTAAGATTAACAAAATCGTTGTTTTTGAATAATGAAGACATAAGAGTGTCTCTACATTTAATTTTATTTTTACTACTTTATTATTATTAAGTGGGTAGAATATATGTATTAACGCCAGTACACACAGTTTATACATGTTGTATTTGCAGTGTGACATAAATTCTTTTACTAATTATTAAAATCCGCTTGTGCAATGAGAACATCACTTTTTGGCCGTCATGTGATGACATGTTCCCTCTTTTGCTCACATTAATTCAGTTGTTATTATGAAATTATGGTGCAAAAAATTCTTAATTTGCAATTGACAATCTGCAAAACAATAAATATTTGCGAATAAATTTGCGAACGATTCGAATGATTTTAGTATAAAGCATATTTTTATACTACAATTCAATGGCATTTAGTTCAATTTAAGTTGAGATGTTTAACTTCGCGCAGTGCCAGCCACATGAATACTACCGTGATATTTTTCAATATTTATACGATTTGCGATTCAATTCGAATTGAGATTAAAATGCTGCAGTGTAAAAAATCCCTTCGCCACTGGTAATAATCAGATTAATTTCTTGAACAGCCGCTATTCCGGAAAAGATTGCGAATCAGGCTGAACTTGACGGAGGTATCTAGATGAACATTTATTTTAATTTGATAAGAACTACGGTAGCTTTTACATCCCCAAATCTGCAATATTTTGTAAATAATAAAGTCTTAATCACTCTTCGTTAAACTATTTAACGAAGGGTCATTCGATTGAGGTCGCCCGGTCGCGATCGCATAAATTTCCGGAGGTTGCGTCATGAAACTTTCTGCAGTAACTCTATGGAAATCGCCCTAAAAAATAAAACCTCGTATGCGGAGTATATTTCACATATTCTGTCTGCACTATTTTCAAATAATTAATCTTTTAATAAATTAGTTTGGGGGGGGATTGTTGCAACTGATCATCATTGTATTGCAGTCAGGAGCCTAACGGAGGTTGCGTCATGAAACTTTCTGCAGTAACTCTATGGAAATCGCCCTAAAAAATAAAACCTCGAATGCGGAGTATATTTCACATATTCTGTCTGCACTATTTTCAAAAAATTAATCTTTTAATAAATTAGTTGTAATTTTTGAGGGGATTGTTGTAACTGATCATCGTTGTATTGCAGTCAGGAGCCTAACGGAGGTTGCGTCATGAAACTTTCTGCAGTAACTCTATGGAAATCGCCCTAAAAAATAAAACCTCGAATGCGGAGTATATTTCACATATTCTGTCTGCACTATTTTCAAAAAATTAATCTTTTAATAAATTAGTTGTAATTTTTGAGGGGATTGTTGTAACTGATCATCGTTGTATTGCAGTCAGGAGCCTAACGGAGGTTGCGTCATGAAACTTTCTGCAGTAACTCTATGGAAATCGCCCTAAAAAATAAAACCTCGTATGCGGAGTATATTTCACATATTCTGTCTGCACTATTTTCAAATAATTAATCTTTTAATAAATTAGTTTGGGGGGGGATTGTTGCAACTGATCATCATTGTATTGCAGGAGCCTAACGGAGGTTGCGTCATGAAACTTTCTGCAGTAACTCTATGGAAATCGCCCTAAAAAATAAAACCTCGAATGCCGAGTATATTTCACATATTCTGTCTGCACTATTTTCAAAAAATTAATCTTTTGATAAATTAGTTGTAATTTTTGAGGGGATTGTTGTAACTGATCATCGTTGTATTGCAGTCAGGAGCCTAACGGAGGTTGCGTCATGAAACTTTCTGCAGTAACTCTATGGAAATCGCCCTAAAAAATAAAACCTCGTATGCGGAGTATATTTCACATATTCTGTCTGCACTATTTTCAAATAATTAATCTTTTAATAAATTAGTTTGGGGGGGGATTGTTGCAACTGATCATCATTGTATTGCACAATCAGTAGTACCAATTACAGATTGAGTACAGTATGTAAAATTTCATAACATTCCATGCTTTTTCTTTTAGAGTAGGTATTTAAGAATGTGTAATAGTAAGGGGATACATGCAATTTGACCATCTCTCGGATGTACCCGTTTATTAAGAGTCAATCAAGTTCTTACGATGCGAGTTGATCGGCCAGACCCTCGCGAATTTCTCAGAAGTTTCTGTTGCGTGCGGTGCCTGCATTATTAACAAAACATGCGTTTAACGAGAATTTTCAACGCTGCTAATGGGTAATACCATTCAGGTACTTATTTAATTAAAAATTAATTCCGATTAAAATGCTTTCCTAATCGCTTCCTCTCTTACTGTTGTCTTTTTCTTGGTTTTCCCATCGGGTTTCATTACCCGCAATTCAAATAGATTTCAACGTACATTCGAGTGGATTAAACAGATTTTTTTTCCACAAACATAGTTTTTCATATCTTTAATTGATACAGCTGTTAGTTTGCGGTGTGACATGTTTATTTAAATTTTCACTTTACTGAGTGATTTTGTCACTTCCATTGTTCAAAAGTTCAAAAGTTCAAAAGAGAAGTCCCTCATCTTTAAGTGTATTTAAAAAATAATCTTAATTGGGCAAAAGGGCGGGGCACGGAAGGGGGTTTCTTTTGATCGTGATAGAAATACGAACCTTAGTGTAAAAGTGTTAAGGAATGTGGTGTTATTCATTAGTATTTTCACAGAATTGTATTCGCTTTTTTAATTTCTATAGATTTTAAGTTGCTCTTTATCAATCCTTTATAAGTTAACGATTGGAGAAGTTATTATTTAATAAGCAGCGATGATATTATTTTATTCTCTTACTAAGGTTTCTCACGGTTTGTCCTATGTTCACTACCGCAACATCCACAAGTTATTTCGTATATTCTGCTTGTTCACAGTATGTTAGTTTATGTTTTTGAAATAAAAACAATTTTAACGATTTTATTATTAGGGTAGAGGGACTACTCCTCTCGAAACTATTGCATAGACAAAATAACCTAACATAAATATGTATGTGTAGCACAAAACTTAATTTATTGTAAATTAAAATTAAATTTTTCAATAACTTATTTTATTCCCGCTGGTGGTACCTATGTGTATTGTAAATATCATATTAATGATCTAGGTTGAAAATGTAATATCCACGAACGGTAAATCTTATATAAAAACAGGCGGTCTTTAATGATCTGTTACCAATACTGCCAATACAAATTACATTATGATTGAAATGTCGTCAATAACGTTGCTACATTTTGCAATTACATAGGTATTGAGCGTGCATACTGAGCGTGAGCAAGCCGAGCGCACTATACATTGTTCTGTTACACCCTGAATATGTAAGTAACGAGGTTAAAGCTGGCACGAATAGCACAATAAAAAAACGCGAGGGTGAGTGTATATGAAATGGCGCCCGACGCGTTGTCATGTTGAGAAAGCAATAAGAAAATCCTGCCTGTCTCTATCGCGCATTTATAGCTACCAGCGCAAAATAAACCAGTCAATTTTTTATTTTTACTTTATTTTATTGTTTTTATTCAATAAAAACAATAGAATACAGCAATAAGCCTTATTGGTGGGAGACTTTCATGTCACCCGCGAACAAGTACGGCTAGTCCGTAACTTTTGAGGCCTTTTTAGCCTTGACAATGGCACGTGATACCGTGTCGAAACGTCGGCCTAGGTCTTCTCAGGGAGACCATTTACAGAAAACGCGATACTTCCATTGTTCGGAAATCGACTGGCGAGAAGACGTCAAAGCTTCGTTTGATATTCTCGTAAACAGTCGATTACTTCCCGAATAAAAATGGAATAATATAAATAAGTGAATTAATAATTCAAAGAGAAACATATAACTATCAAATATTGACAACTTGTTAAGTCGCTGGGATAGTGAAATTGGTAACACGCTGTGCGCGAAACACAGAGGTCCGTGGTTCGAATCCAGGTTCCAGCATTTAATTTTTCAGTTTTATTATTTGATATTTGTGTATTTCTCTTTATTTCATTTATTTATTTCGTATTATATATATATATATAAGATATATATATATTATATCTATAATATTATATATATATATATATTTATATTTTAATTCTAGCTACTTTGGGGGTAACCCGCGTCAAATTCTGGTCGTCAGGAAGTCGTCTGCCGAACAGATCTCACTGTGTTCTCTTGTGTTTACAGTGCTGTATTTGTTCCTGTTATTAATGTATGAAAATGACGCTTGGACTGCTTACAATACCCAGAATAAGATTTCATGATTGAATATATAGCACTATTAACAAGATAACTCTTGAGTTTTTGATGATTGTGATTTCTTAAAATTCATAAAATGTCATGGTTTTTCTTAAATCAAGATTATATTTATATGTTTTTCACGTACAAATGCTACAATGAAATTACTGAAACCGCAAGAACTGAGTGTCGTAGACGTTTGGGTTTCTCCAGGAAAATATCGGAATACACCAAGCTAGTTAGCATCTTGGGCTGTATTTTGGCATCAGAAATATTTCCCATCCATGCACGATTTTGTATGATTTTATCAATAAAAATGGCATAAAATACAACATATCTCACTGACACAACCGATAGCGGAATGTGAAAATAACAATGCCATTATTATTATTCAATATTTATTACATCAGAATGTGTAGGTATTATTTTATAATCAAATTCATATCACATGCAATTAATTTTATTTACTTATATGAATATAATATGACACCTGTTAAGAGCTATGTAAATTATTATGGACGCTGTGGCTACTTGGGCGACATTAGTTTCTTAGATATGTTTCAATATGCTTTGCGTCCATATTGTGGTTGATTTTTGGTCATGGCATTTCAATAATGGGTTGTGTACCAATACACGTCAACGTATGCTTGGGAAATATCTATGTGAGACAGGGACAAAGTTATATGACCACTTAGATGATTTGTGCCGCCTTAGAACAGGAACAAATGTAGACTAACGAATCCGGAAGTTTTTGTGAAAATAACATTATTACTGACCTCTACCAAGAGTTCATAATGAACTCTACTGATAAACTGAAGGTGTGTAGGTATTTAATATTTTTCCTTCTTGTGTATATTTTTCTATATATTATTCCAACTTGTTACTTTTATTGTGTTTCCGTTGTGCTTTTATTCTTATTTGATTTTATTATTTTGTTCTATTCCACTAAATTTTGCTTATGTGCTTTTGTACTTTATTCTTTTTACTAAATACGTTTTTCTGGTGCCTTATATGGTTAATTAATCTATTTCTTCTGAATATCACTTTTAAAAAATTTTCTTTTCTTTTTTCTTTACTGTTTACTTTACATAAACTTTTACTTTACCTTATTATAACTCACTATTCTCACTTATAAATGATAAGTGGTATCTTCAATAAAAAAAGCTACTTACCTTTGTATTTAGTAGTATAGTATTTAAACATACCTAGCAAGTTAGGTAGTGGCTGAGACGCTTTTTAAATACTGTCTTATGCTTGTGTTTATTTAGTAATGTATATGTATAAAGCATGTAATAATCATGTGACCAATAGACCCCGATTTATTGGCACTAAAATTGAAACTTCATGCTTGACAACACTAATGCAACAAAGCTTTTGACGCATGCTATTGGTGATGTAGTGTATTGTTTTAAATTTAATGTAAATTTATCATATTGGTAATAAACAGAACTAATCCAATTTTGAAATTATCCATTATATTAGTATAATAAAATATTACTAGCTTTAAATATAATTAAATTACTTGTTGATAGGCCCTGCGGGCTAGTGGCCGCTGCGCCATTGGTGTCTGTAATTGGTTATCGGCTTTACTAGCCGCTGCGCGGCCCATAGTGGCCACTGCGTGGCTATTAGTGTCTGGTAATGGAAAAACTACGGACTGCATACTGCGTTTTTGAAGCAATCATAATATAGATGTTACATCCCAGTGTATGCATTCGAGTTTGACACATGTTCAACCGTACGTTGATTCTAACCTAGAAATTCAATGTCAAAAAAAAAAATCATATACTTGATTAATTTTTTAAGCTAACAATAAAAAAACAACGATGTGTCTGAAGCGCAATCTTATATAGATGTTCACTTAAAAAAAATCGTTTACTTGTTATAGCCGATTTTTGGCTCGGGGTGTCAACAATAAATACCGAAATCAACTCTGCTGGCGTGCAATACCTAGGTATGATCTTAAGCTCAAGAGTTGGCCCGACGGGGTATGTGTTTATACTTATGTACGGCCGTTCGGCATTATCGGGCTGGAGCCGGTTATTTGTCAGAGTTCGTAAATATTGTTGCACGCGTACGAAGCATCGGCCACAACCGAGTTTCTATAGTAACTCGAGTATTAGCGAAGGCTGGCGTGTCGCCCAAAACGTTGTGGCACACGCGTGTCATATGTTTGCCATCACTGAGATAGACATAACATCTTATAAAGAGCTAATCAATAGCGAATAAATAAAACAAACGAATAATTTAGTGTCATATTTATAAAATAAATCTTAAAAATCGAATGTAATTTTTTGAATTCATAAATGACAATGTAACAACAACGCACTTTACGTTCCTGGTGCCTTAAACTTATCAAAGTTTATTTTTCTTGTGCGCACAATTTCTTTAAGATTGAGAGCCGACAATCGAGGAGTTCTAGTCTTCTCAGGACTCTCGAAATCCACATGATGCAATCCGAAGCGTTGCCTGAAACAAAAGAGTTAATAATATTTATCGTGACATCAAACGTTATATTATTGTTACAAAAAACAGTTTAACAGTACATTTAGTGCTGTGAATCGTCCGTAACAGATACGGCCTAAT
The DNA here is from genome assembly GCA_016648135.1 of Agrypnia vestita. Classification (NCBI taxonomy): domain Eukaryota; kingdom Metazoa; phylum Arthropoda; class Insecta; order Trichoptera; family Phryganeidae; genus Agrypnia; species Agrypnia vestita. The sequence goes on along the minus strand of JADDOH010002015.1, from coordinate 45,193 downwards.
AGTGAAAATTAATAATAATCATATAATAGTATTTTCACGACATCTAACTGCGAAGTCTCTCGAATAGTTCACATGGACCTAGAATCGACTGGGAAATTCTCATAATCACTAGAAATACGGAGAAACTAGTAGAACGTTCTTGAGACATCTCGAAAGCAACGTGTTGTGTAAAAACAAGTGGGCACGCGCTTTGTTGTTGTTTGACAGTACGATATAGAAGCTCACAGATAAAAGCAAACCGTGCGACGCGAGCCGAATATCAGCGACGACAATTAAAAGGAGTATGTAGACCTCTTTTCATTTAAGAAAGACAATAGAATAAGTATGTGTAAGCAGTGCGTACGACGCACATTGTTTCTTTGTGTTGGTGTTTACGAGTATAAACACAAACTCAATGAAACAATATGCATCGTACGCGCGGCTTACGCAAACTAATTCGATTGTCTTTCTTAAATGGAAAGAGGTATACTCAGTGAAGTAATATGGTTGCGATCACTTAAGTGCGAATTACGAAGTCGGCGTGAATTAGTGCGAACCAGTGTGGACCATTTTAATGATAATTAGTGTGATTCATAGAACGGTGCTCCGATAAAATTCGTGTCCAATGACTGAGTGATAAATAAAAGTTTTAATTGTTTCTAGTGTTTCGTTTGCCTCGCACAGCCACGATCGCGTGACAATATAATGGTAGCACAAAAATTCAAATAACATACTCATAAGGAACTTTATAGAAGTTTTTAATGTCCATCATACCTTTATATTTTCATTTTTTTATATTAATGCCTAAATCATTAAGTAGTATATATTTAAATTTGCGAAAAAATTCAAGCAAATTAAAGTGATACTATCTTTATAGTTTACTAAAATAGGAAAATGTATCATCCCAGTGTCCGGTGTTGAGGACTCTACTTTGAAACGTTACATGACATCAAAACTATTCGGCAGTATTCTAAAATAAATAATATTGCTCTTTTTATATCTTGACAGTTATTATATAACATTGTGATGCCGCCAATTTTGACGATTTAAATTTGGCAGGTTTGATATTAATGAATTTAATCAATCAGAAAGCTCTAAAACGTAAACAAATGTCAAGTTATTCACAATTATGAATAATGAGCTTTCTAATCGATTGAATTCATTAATTTCAAAACTGTCAAACTTAAAACTTCAAAATTGGCGACATTACAATGTTATACAATGACTGTCATGATATAGAAATAGCTTTATTGTTTATTTTATAATACGGCCGATTATATGTGTTTACCTTGTACGTTTGTTTTATACGAGTCCTGGTATTAACTTCAGTTGATTGACATTTTCAAAAACAATATAAATATGTTGCATAATTTCACAACACAATTTCATAATTTCGATGGTAATTCTCACATCGCTTTCATTAAATAACATGATAAAATTTGTTATAAAAATGTTGGGATCAAATTCAGATCAAATTTAAATAGTATAATCATCTCTCATTTTAACCTACTATCATCGAAAACAAACATTTTTAGGAATCAAATATGCACACGTTCGTAGAAATTTCATCCATTTAATAAAAATATCTGTAAATCTCATTTTTATGACATTTCCGTTGTAATTGAGACAGAGTCTGAAGCAAGTCTTTCCTCGATAATAACCTACTTTATTCACTGTTATTCATAAAGTTGTTGCTCAAAGCGTCCAAAGTAATCAAAACGAGTTTTCGTCCTTTAAATAAATAATATTAGATAAAAAATTCAATTGATTTAAAATAGATTTTAAACCTGTACTGATAACAAGTCCCTGAAATTCTTGTAGGTAAGTGTTTCCTTGAGCTACAAACATATTGTTACGTGTCGTGGCTCGGTCGAAATGAATCACTCGTAAAATAATCTTTATTATTACTTCAACATTTTATCTGACATTTTACATTCGCTGGAAACTCAATACTGTTTTTACACTAAAAGAATCGCTTCTCTTTTGTTTCGCTACTCCGGTAGGAACTCTTTTAAAATATTCACTTTCGAATTATCTGTTACTTCGTTATCTGAAGACTGGGCACACCGGCCCGTCGACGTCGTTCTGCGCGCATGCGCCTTCGCTTGTTTTCGGCCATCAAACGTCAACGGACATTATGTAAATAATTTACTTTATTTGAATAATCAAATTGCATATTATAATGAATGATCAAAGTAATTTAATCCGAAATATAACCGCGAAAAATATAAATTAACGATGTATTTATCGCACAATAAATAGCCTTAATCTAACATACTGGACCTTAAAATGAGATTTTTCTAATTTAAAAAATGTTTTAATTTATTTTGTAATACACACACAGTATGAGCTATTAAACTACTATAGTTTCGAGAGGAGCAGTCCCTCTCATCATCAAACTATAGTTGTAATTTAATAGCTCATATTATGTGTGTGTATTACAAAGTAAATTAAAACATTTTTTAAATTATAATGTTGCACCACTAAGTATCTGCCAAATCTTTCAATGATATGAGATTTTTCACTTATGAACTTTCATTTTGACAACTTGTCTTAAAATGACACATTCACTTTTGAATCCACTTTCACTCACATGTTCCGAATAACAAAAGATTAAATCTGAATTCGAGAATAACGTTGTGGAATATTTGCGACTACGAATAATGCCTATGACTATTTAAATTATAATTTTGACAGATTTTAATCGGAAAATGTTTCTTTAATTAAGTATTTTAAAAGTAAACGGTAAGACTGATTCTTCATTTTGTAGGCAAAAGTGGTTACTGTTTATCACAACATGAACATAAATATAATCTCATAAAATCATTTTTCCAATAGAACCAATATCATGTCCGTTAGACCGGAATTATATGTGTAAGCCGTGCGTAAGACGTACATTATTTCGTTGTGTTGGTGTTTATGGGTATAAACACAAAAACAACCAAGCAATGTGCCTCGTACGTACGGCTTACACATACTTATTTGATGTCTTTCTTAAATTGAAAGAGGTATGCCACGATTTTTATGTGTTTTATTTCATTTTCAAGTTGTATACCTCTAAAATGTGGTGAAAACGTCATTCGACGTTGAATTCATGAGTAAGCAAACGTTTTGGAGATAATGCGATATATAAGATTGTATGTAACCTCCATTTTCGCAAGAAATTTGCACTCATTTCCACACCATCTCTAAGGTAGAGCACTAAATGTATTTTTTTAACGTGATAGGCGTGGTAGATTTACCAAGAATTCCTTTTTATCTGTTTGTAAAATGTAATTTTTCGATAAACAGGAATTTAATCCTCTTCAGACTCTATTTAAATATTAATTATTTCATTATGTTTTTCTTCTTCTTCCGCTCCTGTATTGTATTGCCAAAAATTCAGCCAAAAACACGTTGGCCCCACATATTCAGTGGAGTCGCAATTATCGCCATCATCATTTATATCAAGAGTCACATTTAAGCACGACTGACCATAACAAGTTGAACATAACTGACCACACAAACTGCTAACAATGTAAACCATTTTTTCTGTAGCCACACTTTAAGCTTCGGCTCTTGGTACAATTATAAATAATCAGTAGTACGTTTGGAATATGTGGAAGCAAGAGTTAGATAGAATTGGCTCCAAAACGTTATCCTTTTGCGTCCATCCCCAGTTTTGAGGGCTGAGCTCATTTCCTATCCATCTTCGAATTTGATTTTACACACGATATAAATGCTATGGAGCTGCACTAGATGTTGGGAGAACAGTAGATAACTGAACATATGTTTCGAACTAAGTAGATTTTACAAAAACGAATATCTGTAAGTATCAATTATACTTCTTTTACCGGGCTCATTATATATCCAGAAGATAACGAATTTCTTTACTGAAAATCAGGTTCGGAGTACACTCTGTTTGTAAAAACCTTTGCGTGATTTAGCAAGACGTCTCGATTCTCAAATAATTTGGGGACCTGAATTTTACCTTTCTCAAAAATAGCTGAAGCAGTGTCTCAACTTGCCACATCTTATAAAAATAAAATATAAATTTGACATTTTAGATACAAGATCAAGCTTTTAGAAAAACACAATTTTTGTTTATACGTTCGAATTGGACGTCAATTTTTTTTATAATTGTAATGCAATACCAATAGCGTTATCATAACTTGTACGTTATCAATTTACGGCAATATATTATATATTCACTTTTGAATGGGGAAAAATTGCCAGAAATCAAATAAAATGGGTGAAATTGGTACGATACATTGTATAAAATGATCACTCAAGCCAGCCGTACGATAAGTCGTACACTCTATGAACACCCACAAAGACCTCCATACCTACTTTCCCAAAATAAAAAATAGCTTCGTCTCTACGAGACATCTATAATATAATATCTTGATTAATGATGTCCCCCTGAGGATAAATACCGGTATTGTGTTCTTGAATAATTTGAATATATTCAAAATATTCCGAATACTTTCTGTATGATTTGGATGGTTAGAATTCACGACTAGATTCCATATGCAAGTACTGGAGCACGCACTGATTATAGGTATTAATTAGTATTTGCGTTCGTTCAGAGTCATTAAAGTACTTTAGAATACCCTTAGAGTAGAGTATGTGTATCGATAATGTTTTCTGTGTTTACGCCGCTCTCCATAATCTCAAGGTTCATCAATATATAACTTAGCATATTAGCTAATAAAAATCAGTACTACGTGAAACAATTATGTTTGTAGCAATGATTTAATCTGCCCATTAATACCTTCTGCCGTCGCAAATCGAGAGTGGGTTTACTATTTTAGTAGTTCGGAGTCACATGATGTCTTAAATTTATTGGAAGCGTGACGTCTCCACTCGTGATGGTGACGAGTGTTCCACTGAATTCACTGTTAACTCTCATTAAGTTTTAGAGAGAAAATTAGACGTCCCGATTGCCCTCGGATAAGACCAGCCTCTCTGAACGACCGTAAAGTACCCACGTATCCCAAAAGATAATCAGAATTTCCTGAAATCTCGTGTCTCGTGATATTTTTTAATGACTGTGTGTCAGATTCTTATCTAAAAGTCGTCTGCTCTATTTGTATTTCTGCCAAAATCACGTTTCCGCAAAATTAATCAAAGCGCACTCTATATTTATCATCACCCGCTCCGCAAATTAGTTTGAACAAACAATTAAAAGGAGCGGTTGTATCAACTTGGTTTGTAGCAATAGTTCGTTTAAAGCATAGATTTAAAGTTGATACAACTGGCCCTTTGTTTCGTAGATACTGTTATATGTAAATTATTGAGAAGAAACAAAAATACTAGTGTATAGATTTTTACACCTGCATATACATATATACACGAAATACAAGCTACTTTGAATCTTTGTAAATTGAAGGATTTTTATGTTGAACTTATTTGTAGATAGTAAAAAACAAAGAAAATATATTAATTAAATTAAGAGTAGAGGCCAGTAGTCCAATAACATTATTATCGGATTACTGGCCGTACCCCCGTGAAAAATCTCGGAACATGAAATGATTCGCGTCTTTGCTAAGCCCTAGTATATTTTTGACGTCCACAGAGTAGTGATGGTGGATGTCGCTAGGGTGCCCTGCTAGTATTTGCGCTTTCGCGCGCCCTCCTTCCAGCCGTGTAATTTCGTTTCTTTAACCGTGAATTTGAACGAAATTACGGGCGTTACTGGATGTTACTATAGACAACGAAATTATTATGCTTGATGATATATTGTTGCTCGCTGTTTATAATGGGTGATGGACGGGAAGTATTCCAGAGCAATATATCATTTATTTATAAAACCACTTGATATGAGCCAATGGTTTAAAATATGAAAAATACATTTTTCTAGAACAACCCACCTAACAAGTTTAAAGTTCAAGGCAATATGATATATCTAATTAAACTCTGTTATCTATAGTTATTTGGATATACAAAAACTTGTGGTGTTTGTAGCATAGGAGATAGAATAATCAAATTAAAGAACTGCATTTAGAGAGGTTTCTTATTAAGAATGCAATAGAGCAGTAGAGGAGACCCGCGGTTGTGCGCTTGTAGGCATAAGTAGCGTGAATTCCAGATTATTAAACACGAAAAGAGAAAACTACGATGGTTTTGAAAAGGTTTGTCCTTGTTACTGTAAGGTCTGCCCTTGTTATTCACTGAACTCTACAGAACAAATAAAAAACTTTTGTGTTTTGACAACTCGAATAATATTCAACCGAACCAGATTTAATTTTATCAAATAATCAACGCAGGAGATTACTAAATCAAATTTAATGTGCTTACATCAATTTTTTTTAAATGTATCGCTGAGCACACCTCGGTAAATTTCGATGAAAATAGAAAGAAAAAAGTAGTTTAGGATGATTTTAATTTTAGGTATGTTTTGAAAAATAAGAAAAATCTGTCCTCGTTCATGATTGTATTAAATTTACGGAAAAAAATAAAACAATACTTGGACGTTTGTATAACGCAAAAAATATGAGAAGATTGTTAGAATATAATTAAACGAATTAACTTTGTTTATCACCACTTAATTTTTAGTAAAACCAACCGGTTTCGGAAACAACGTTCCGTCGTCAGGGTATACTTAATAATAATTAAACTTTACAAAATTATGAACAATCATACCTCAGTGTCAAGTGTACAAATGGGGGTAAATAGTGGGAGGTGCGAAAGAAACAGGTGATAGGGTAAAAGGGAACATATTCAAGATAGGACTAGAAGTTAGATTTTTTTGGTTATTTATAATAGATTCATTATTATTTATGGCTTTCTTAATTTCTAGGGCTTCTAAATTATATAGACGTCTATTTTTACTATCAATGTGAAGAATATTCACTCCTGTATTTTTATCAAAACTATGATTATTCTCAATAATATAATTGGCAAATTCGGAAATTTTTTAATAATGTAAGCATCTTATATGTTCTTTAATCCTAATATCAAAATTATGACTCATTTTTCCAATATAAAAAGAGGGACAGTCATTACATTTTAGTTTATAAACACCCGTTGTTTCCGAAACCGGTTGGTTTTACCAAAAATTAATTGGTGATAAACAAAGTTAATTAGTTTAATTATATGCATAATGAATAACCACAAAGTAATAGCAAAGTACAATAGTATAATTGTTAGAATAGTTTGTTGAATACTTTGTATATCTCAAATGAGTTTTTCATATAATTCAATATGTTAAATATGCCGATAACATGAAAAATCTCACTTTACATGAACAATCCAGAGCCGACCACCTTCACCCAATGTCATTCACGGTAATCCAAAGGTGGAATATATTAGAATCATTTGATTATTAAATTATTAATTTAAAATTTTATATTTTATGGGAAGATTCTAGTCCGAAAACATATATTATTCTTTTATAATAAATGTATGTGTATGTATTATACTTAAAAAAGTTGTCATGTAAATGCCTTTGATGAAATATTTTATTTGCAAGCGTTCAACAAGGATCACAATACGTTCGCAGGAAATGCTCATCATCTCAAGTGATGCTGGTCAAATGGAGCATGAATGAATGCTTTGGACCAGGTTACCCAACCAGACATAGTTGGGGAACATCACGTATCAATCCTGTCAGGAGATTTCCCAATCCTTGCAGACCTACGAAATACTACAATGTTTGTAGGTAGGTAATATATTTATTTATCTAAATTATTTAGTTCCATACATAGTGTTGTGTGGGCTAATACATGATTTCACTTAAACATATTGCCTTCCATCTAGTCATTTAAAAGTTTTTACAATAAAATTTTTGCACTCCTGTTTAAACCTCCTTAAATTCGCCGTGTTTTGAATTTCCTTTGGCAGGCTATCGAAGATTTTTGGACCTTTGTACATCATACAATTTTGTGAGATGTTTTTATTTTTCTTCGGTGGTCTTATGTTATCGCTTCCTCTTGTATTGTTATATACTATTAATAATAATATTAATGTTCTATTATATAATTAATTGTAATACTCTTTTTCGGGATGAGGTTGCTCCAAGTAAAGACTTTGTTCTCGTAAGTATTTATTCGGTAAAAATAATGGTTTAGACAATCGTTTATACAGTAAGATGCGGTCTCGATAACAATGGTAGTAAAAGAGGCTCGACTCGACATTCACGCGCCTTTTTATACATTCTCTCTCTGTCATGTAGTCTCTTTCTGGCGTCGCGACATACGTTCCTCAGATCTATTACATTAATAATGTTATTTAATTCACCCTTTGTAACCTTTGATGGACAACGCACTGCCCGCGTACCGCGGCGGGTGGCGATTACGCGGTTGTAAATTTGTATGGCAATGTATGGTAGACGACGCATTGGGTGCGCGCGCGCGGGAGCCGCTGTCGGCGCGCAGAACTCGGCACGCGCGCGCGGTTGTCGAGTTGTATTCTCGCGCGGTTTTTTCATTCAGAAAGTGTTTTGCGTTCTTAAAAATGGATTTTGATACGGAAAATTATATTTTTGAAATAGAAAACCACCCAGATTTGTGGAACGTGAAATCTAAGGAGTACCTACAGTGATCGCATTTTAAAAATGAAAATATGGGAAGAAATAGTTGATATCTTTGGAGGAATGTTTGAGGTCGCTTCAGTTATCTCTACTCTAATTTTGTTTAGTAATTTGTCGAAAAAAACTGTAGACATTCTAGTATAATTTAAAAAAACTTTTGTTGAAAAAGAAATTTTCTCAGATCTCTGTAAAATATTACGAACGCTCCATTTGTATTTCTTTGTTGTAGCAAAGGATGGACCCAGTATCTCGGTTTTCGTTTGCGACGCTTATTTTGCTTTTTCGCTATAAACCTGTACAAGAGCCAAATAGCCATAGCTTTTTTATTCATCAGCCAACACATTCATTTCGAGACTCGAGCTCTCTACAAGCGACCGACCAAGAACCGCGAGAGCCACGCCTTATATGCCTTATAGCTCTTACACTGGTGCAAGTATATGTTTATACTTACCCCGATAGAAAATACCATGTTGTCAACCATGATGTCAACCGTGCTATTTTTAAGCATTTTAAATGAGAAAAAATAACTAGTTTTAATGTCTTTAAAATAGTTAATGTCGGAATTAAATATAAATGTTGGAAGTGAAAAAGAATAACTATAATAATATATTTCATCACGCCCCATCCAACATGAATTTTTTCCTAATTTCTCTTTATTCAATTAAAGAGAAAGACATAATAATTATATTCGTATAGATATTTGTTATTCCTTTCATTGTGAAATATTTGTTTGTCTCACTATAAATGGTATTTTTTGTTCCATATTATTTTATTATCTAATGTATCAATTTTAAATTGGATGGAATTCAAAAATCATTACTTTTAGTTGGATTCGTTTACTATTATTCGTTTTTTAGAGCCAATTGTTATTTAGAATTACCTAAAATATGAATTTTATATTGCACATATTTACGAAAATATTGCGGGTTTAGCTATCTTCGTACAGTCATCATGTTACTGAATGGAAAGGACGGTTTACTAGATAGATAGATGATACGTATTTTTACAATGTAATAAAAAAATCAATTTTGGTGCCAGGTTTTAGTAGGTTATGTGTGTATCAGTAGGTACTAATATGCTGTCAACAGCACCGGCTGTAATTTACTATAGATCTGCCATGATACTTTGCAGAATCTATATAATTCGACAACCTAATGCTTTTTAAAATTCGTGTCTGAAAAACAAATGGAGAAGTTTCCTTTTTTTTCCTATGAATGGAAATGAAAATTTGAGTAAAATTGAACAAAAGTCTCAAAGTAAAATTAAGATATCTCAAAAACTAACAACGTTATAGAATTTTAAATTTGCGTTTTGCATGATTAACTTTGTTCCGTCCTGTGGAGTCGCGTGATGTCATCTTTCCTACTCGGTATGCTCCGGCGTCCCGCTATGCGGACGCGTGACGTCATAGGCGAGTTGGAGGTCAATCATTCCGCGATAAAATACACTAACTTAAATATTATTTTTCTCTGTTATTAATGAACCGATTTCAACAATTTTTTTGTTACAAATTTATTAGTTTTGGTCCATATTTTAGTTAAATGTTATAACATATTATAATATCAGCACTATGAAACTTCATTGTGTAAAACATGTTTCACTCGACTTTAGCATGAACGGCTAAACATTATTAAACAGTTGGTGACCGCGAAGTATTCGCACGACTGTAAATGTGCGAAAACGTTAATTTGTGCGCAGCTAATGTGTCTTTGAATATGTAAATTTAAAAAATATCGCCGCGGGCGACGTCCGAGAACATGTTTTTGAAGAACCATGAAATAACATTAAAATGACTAATTTCGGAATTATCCTGCGATTCTTAACCAAATAATACAACAACCAAAATTACAAGATTTGAAATATCAAAGTTCTACCATTAAAAAAATTTCATAAAGTTTCAACAGAGGTACCTACATACATTTTTTATTTATTTATACGAATAATCATATGCTTCGAATATTCTACATTCGTTTGACATAAATTTAATCCTAAGAAGTGAATAGAGATAAACTGCGTTAGAGCACAATATAGCAAAATGATAACATCCATATTTAGAGAGCATCGAATAATACAGGTCAAGTTCATTTTGTGTAAATTTTTATAATAAATTAATCATAAAAACATGGTTATGCTTTGTAGACGACATGATTACTGTTCAAAGATTCAGATTTTAAAAGTAGGCTAACTAAGCATCAATAATTCTGGTGTGCGGTGGTATAATAAAATATTTCGCCAGTACTTAAATTTACATGTGATTATATAATATTGAATACTCGGTATCCATCCACGGACACGGCACACGCAGTAAAAGGATGTTGAAGCAGATTGCTTTTCGGAAGCCGTTTTTATTGGCGCGCGTATTACGCCAACAACCGCAGGCGAGATTGCACACGAAGACAGGCTATAAGAGGCTGCTCGCCACAGCCACAAATCAATTCTGAAAATGACAGCACACAGAAGAGAGGCTTGTAAATACGTTAGTCACGATGCCGTTTCAAAAGCCACGATAACGTTTCGACCGCAAGGTTTTTGTACGTCACATTGTTGTCCTCTACCAGCCCTACCTCGACTATTTGGACGCTTCAAAGGCGATCTTCCCTTCTATAAAAATGGTACAAAGATTGACGGGTGGCTTCAAAAAGTGCCGCCACTCTCTTCACGCACACGCGCTCCCGCCGCACAGTGGGTCGAAACCGTAATTTGAGGGACTTAGGGACCAACTTTCTTTTTTTACTTTTTTCTTTATGCGGATGGATAGAGCTCATTAACCTTATCAATAGTTGTCCTATGATACTTTTTCCTAAACTTTATAGTTTTTGCTGCTAGCTCTGATACATCATATACTATCGTAATTTGTAAAATAATATGTTTTCTGTTGTATTATTAAGTGTTCATTTAGTTAATTATTAGTCTAATTTTGTTGGGTTTTTTGTTGATTATTTGTGTTATAATGTACTTGTACTCACTATTTCATATTTAGTTTGACATAAAAGAAATTAAGAAAATAAAAATTAATATTATAAATATATACGTTTTTTTATTTTTTCGATCCATTTATCTGGTAGAATTGCAAGTTTATGTACACGTTAATAGCATCAAACGATGGTAGACTAGACAAGGTATGAGAAAAAAAAGGTTTCAAATCAGGGTCAGTCACCACTTCGCAGAAATTTAATTTTATTTGATCCGCTCCATACAAAAATACAAAACTTTTATTTTTGCCCAAACTATAAAGTTTAGGAAAAAGTTTCATAGGACAACTATTGATAAGGTTAATGAGTTCTATCCATCCGCATAAAGAAAAAAGTAAAAAAAGAAAGTTGGTCCCTAAGTCCCTCAAATTACGGTTTCGACCCAGTGTGCGCCGGGCTGTGGACAAATTTATTATTCCTGGGACCAGTGACGTAAAACATCTTGGTGTTACCCTAGATTCAAACCTCATGCATCGCAATCATAATTAGTGGTTTCATTTTCCCGGTTCCCAAGATCTCGGGAATCCCGAAATATACTAGGCACCGTAATCCTGAGGCTGAGCTTGTCAAAATACTGGGATGACCGCGCTAGCAGATTTTTTAAAAGAACATACACATATATTCATAATTTTTTGTTAAGTTATTTATAATTTGTGAATAAATTAACGTTTTCTTACGTTTTAGAGCTTTCTGATTGATTGAATTCATTAATTTCAAACCTGCCAAACTTAAAACGCCAAATTGGCGGCATTAAGATGTTATACAATAACTGTCAAGATACAATATCGCTATTTTCAGAATACGGCCGATTATATTTTACAAATTTCCTTTTACATTTTCTGTTCGGCATTGCTTTAACAGTGGTTTCACCATGTTGTTTCAAACATTTACTAACGGATTTTCATTTTTCATTGGCAGCATATTGTTGTGAAAGGATAATAATATTATCAATCCCAATTTCTATTTTAAAATCCAATTTTTTTTATCAATTTATCTAAGAATTAAAAGTATCCAATAAATCAAAAAACATGATTTTTTTATTACCTCATTCCCAAAAACATCCGTACATTGATTAAAAAAAAAACATTAAATCATTTAACTGTACATAAATTACTTATTTACCATAAAATTAATTATTTACTCAAGACTCTTAATAGATTTATTTTTTTATATTTTAGAAATAAATCGTGGTGTAAATCGAGAAAAATGCTACGAGGATTTAAAGTCAAGACCACCTGCTAGTTTGGAATCTGAATGGGTTTTTTTACGCTTTAACAGGCCAAGAAGCCCAATTACAGAAGCGAAACATATAATTTTTTTTAGAAAATTTATATTTTTTAAGTCACATGTCTCAAAATATTAAATGAGGTATTTTTATTGTATTATTCATGCAAATGCGGTTCAAACTGAATATAACGTTGATGTTTTGATTTAAACTTGGTATGTATGTTGATATTTTTAAGTGAGTGTACCTTTATTTTTAATTTTAATGGTTTTACGATTTTTAAAATCACATCGGTTGTTCTATTCATTTCCTAGAATATTTGTATGGTTTCCAATTTAAAAAACATTAAAATTTCGAAAAATCCAAAATTATACTTTAATTATTAAATTTTTTTAAACAAGAATTTGTTAGATCATTCTCATCGTCGCCAAGTGTCTGCCTGCAAAGTTTCAGCTCGATTGGATCACGGGAAAAGGGTTAAAAAAATCGATCGAAAGTTTTTTCGACAGACAAGCAGACGCTACGAGTTAAAAGAAGGGGAGTAAAAATAATTATTCACACACAGCGAAGTCGTTGTAGGAGGCGAGAAGTAATGACCTTATAGTAATATCATTAGTGATTACTATTTTTCATTAAAGATACTAATTTTAATGGTTGGCAATAAAACATTATTATCAGTCTGTGTGCGCGCCACATGATAGCAATCTGAGAAAAATATTGAGCTCTAAAAATAATACAATAATAAAATAACATCACTTGTCCAGTTATCAATTTTTTTATAATCGAGCACTCCATCATTTTATTACTATTTTCAAATCGGCACCATTGACCCATTGTCACACTTTTAGATAATTCTTATTTACAACACACGTAACAATAAATGATTGTCATTGATGTCATAAGTTTTGTCGACCTACGTCAATTTATATAAATAAAACTTAATATTCTCATATAATTTTACATAATGTTTTATAACTTTTTATCTTTGCTTAAAAAAGTTCGGGGTATTTTTTCTGAATCGTGACAGAATATCGGTACAGAATTTTCGAGAACATTACTACATTTAAAACGTAGGTATACCTACTAAATATTCAATGTGAATAGAACGCTAAGATCTCGCGAACCATTTCAATTCTTACAGAATAACCGGCCATATTCTGAATTAAGAAATATTGCTATTTCTGTATCTTGACAGTTATTGTATAACATTGTGATGCTGCCAATTTTGACGTTTTACGTTAACAATTTTGACGGACTTGAAATTTATGAATTCAATCAATCAGAAAGCTCTAAAACGTAAACAAACGTTAAGTCGTGAATAATGAGTTTTCTAATTGATTTAACTCATTAATTTCAAATCTGTCAAACTTAAAACGTCAAAATTGGCGACAATACAATGTTATACAATAACTGTAAAGATAAAGAAATTAGTAATACTGCTTATTTCAGTGGGTGATGAGATCGATGTGCTCTCAAATACAATTCGATCAAATACAAAATACACATTATATTTTCGTGAGAATTATACTTTAAGCTACAGATACACATGCTTATTTAGTGGCACGTGAGCATGCGCAGTATCGATCTTCTTTAGGCCTTGCTTATTAGTGGCATGTGTGTACGCACATTGCTAGTAATGAGCATGCCACTGTCATTAACCATAGAGAAGGGGTAACTTTGGAGCATGTGTGAACAGGCTTGCTTATTATGAGCATGCTTATGTCATTCGCGGGCTTCGCGGCTAGTATTATCAATGCGATCTTCTCAGTCCGCGACAGATGAAATAAATATGGCGCGTTGGGGAGATGATAAAACATTACTTTTCGTGACTTATTATAGGAATCACGAATGTCTGTGGAATACTCGGTCACCGTTGTGTAAAAATAATATAGTGAGAAATAATGTTAATGAAACATTATTAATAGGCATGAATGATTCAAATCTTACAATAAAAATTATAAAAACTAAAACAAAAAATGTGCGGATGGAAACTCGGGAACTTTTTTGATTTATTGGTTCACTTGAATTTTCTATTTCAGTTTGCAAAGTTTCCATTTTGAACAAGAGCGTCTCTATTCTATGACAAGAGCATGCCACTAATAAGCGTGTGTGTTTGATTGTTAGCTTTGGGCATGCTTATTTATGAGCATGCCAGTAATGAGCAAGTGTGTACAGTTGTTAGGGCATGCTTATTAAGATAATACCCAAATTCAGAGTCAATACTCAGATGATTTATAGGTCTTTAAGGTACGCCTTAAAAGTGTTATTTTGTACTAAAAATTACGCTTTTAAGGCTTACCTTAACCTTTAAATCATCAGTATCGACTCTGAATTCGGGTCTTAGTTTTAAAGTAAAAATATATTATACTCGTATAGTCAGGTCCACAGTGTTTGCCTGCAAACGCCGAGCATTGCAGTACTTCACGTGTTTCGATATCGTTGATCTTGGAGGCCACGCGCTGTTACGTATATAGATATATATATTATAATAGAGATATAGATATTATATATATGATATATATAGATATATAAATATAGATAGACATCGATAGATATATTGGATTATATATATGAGTAGATATATATATATATATATATATCGTCACCCTAGTTCTATCCTGTCGTAAGGTCAAAATCGTCGTTTTTGAAGTTTGTATATATATATGTACATAAAAATACATTTTAGTCCAACAAAAATATACATAAAACAAAATTACCTAATATGATAAAATCAAGTTATATGCAGACTTAAAAGCAGAATAAAATTCTTACGTCACATAATTTGACTAAATTTGCAATTTTCTGCATTGTTAGACATATACAAAGATGTTAATTTACATGTTTTTTTGTGTTAATTTACATATGTATATATTTAAATGTCAATACATGCGGTTTACAAATTTGATTTTAATTTTTGCCCCCCTATCCAATAGAGACATTTATAAAGGTGTTATATAATATGTACGTTCTACATTTTAAAATTCTTGTGGAGGATTTATTAGTCAATTTTAAATAATTGAGGTATTAGATAATCTTCAAGGCGCACTTTTGATAAATATATGTTTGCAGGTACATAGAGTCACGTACACTTTCGTTTATTTTTTATAATAATTATTATTTCTTGTTGATATCGAACATATGATTAAATTTATAAGTGAGCTGTTGACCGACAAATCTACAAACGAGCTTTAAACCGTTTGCTCCACTTCTTAACAGAAAATTAAAATATATTATAATTTTAATAATTGCAGAAAACGCTAGTAGAATAAAATTAAAACTAAACTTTAAAACTGCCTCAAATTAATTAATTTTACAGTGTGAAGAAAGGTTTTGTTTAATGTTGTTTTAAAATGTAACAGTTTTCAAGAAATACACATGAACATAATAGTATGATGTATTTATACATACTGGCAGAAAGCAAGCGGTCAATGATGAACGCTGCGCAGCCACGGTTTTTTCCGTAAATCTGGTCATTTAGTGTTGAAAATATAATTTATTCAGAAAAGGAAAGCATTTTAAAACAGTACAACTGAAATTACGAACTTAAACACACTAGAACTATCTATCATGGTCAATGATGTTTGTTAAAAAAATGCAAAAACAATAATGCCGGATATCGCAGCCCATATACAATAAAATGTTGCCTGTGTTACCCGCCACATCCTAAAGAATAAGATTGCAATTTTTGAGTCCAATCGATCGAACGGTGTAAAGAGGGAGAAGGGAAGTGTCACCATTGTTACCCGCCGGGTCCTAAAGAATAAGTATGTAAAATTTGAGTCCGATCGGTCGAATTTCGTACAGATTTGCATCGAAAATATATCAGGGGAAGGGGTAAAGAGGTGGGGAAAATGTCGCCCGTGTTACCCGCCGGGTCCTAAGGAATAAGTATGCAAAATTTGAGTTGGATCGGACGAACGCTGTCTATTTGTAAAGAAAACAGACAGACATTGAGTTTTATAGGTATAGTGAAGAAAATAATATAATATTTACATACTATTACATTACATTACAACATAAAATAAAATATTACATAATACAATAAAAAAAACATATGTAAATTCAATTTTACGAAAAATAGCATAAGGAACGCGTACACAGCCTAGAGTGAGACTTACGTTGTCTCGACCTGCTCTCGGCTCGGGCATTAGTAGGGACGGAGATCTAGGTGGAAAAATTCTAGTTGGGTTGAAACACACATTCATCAGGAATGAGTGAAAAGGTGGACAATAAACAACGAAGGATAGAACACGGAAAAATAAAAACCTTGGAATGTCGAGGATGATGATTTTAAACAATGACGTTTGCGTTTATTTTTCGTTAAATATTGAGATATTGCGGAACGGAGGGAAAGGATAAGCATACATTATTGAACATTTTAAGGCGAGGTAGCGTCTGTTCACTTTACGAAAGCCACTTGCAACAGGGCAATCGCTCAGTGGTATTCTTTTCTATTTTACAATAGCGTCATACCGGCGTTGCACGGGTTGAGGAATAAGAGAAAAATAGATTGCGAGGGCAAACAAAGGTTCCGTTGTTTTGCAAAGCCTCTAAACACATGCATTCGGTAGAACAGTTTTGCTTTGAAATTTTATCAGGGTAGTCGAAGGGGTAAAGGGAGAGGGGGGGACGGTGGAAATGTCGCCTAAACATTTCCCCGCTATTCTCATACCCCTTTCCCTCCCCCTGATATGTTTTCGATGTAAATCTGTACCGTTTGACCGATCGGACTCAACATTTGAAAACTTATTCTTATGGATACGGCGGGTAATATATACGACATTTCTCAGCTATTCTTTTAACCCTTTCCCTCCCCTGATATAAATTCTATGCAAATTTGTACCGTTTGACCGATCGGGCTCAAAATTTGGAAACATATTCTTTAGGACCCGTCGGGTAACACATGCGCCATTTCCCCCCTATTCTTTTAACCCTTCTCCTCCCCTGATATATTTACGATGAAAATCTGTACCGTTTGACCGATAGGACTCAACATTTGGAAATTTATTCTTAAAGACTCGGCGGGTAACATATGCGACATTTCTCCCCTATTCTTTTAACCCTTCTCCTCCCCTGATATATTTTCGATGCAAATAAGTACAGTTTGACCGATCGGTCTTAAAATTTGCAAACTTATTCCTTCGGACCCGGCGGGTAACATATGCGACATTTTCTCCCTATTATTTTACCCCTTTCCTTCCCCCTGATATATTTTCAACGCAAATCTGTACCATTCAACCTATCGAACTCAAAATTTGAAACATATTCGTTAGGACTCGGCGGATAACATAAGTTACATTTCCCCCCTCTTCTTTTACCCCTTCCCCTCCCCCTGATATATTTTCGATGCAAATCTATACCGTTCGAATCAATCCTTTGTTTACGCCCACAAATTTATTTTCAACTTTAACCTTAACCCGTGAAACGCCGGGTACGAACATTTAGGTAGGTACCGGCGCTTTTGTTTCAAATAACTTGTGTTAAATCGAATGGAACGTTGTGTTGTGTTCAAATTTCAAAGCAATAGTTGAATAACTTTAGTAAATTTAAGATTTTGGGCAATCGAACATTTACATTTTTATTTATATAAATAGGTAATAGTAGGTATATAAAAACAAAAAAGGCATACAAAAACATCCTGAAACATATTTGAATGCAACGTTGTACCAAAATATCAAAGCAATCGATGAAGAACTTTCAGAGATTAGCGATTTTGTACAAACGAACACTTACATTTTTATTTCAGTACTAGCTATTCGTACCCGGCGTTGCACGGTTTAAGGATTAAGTTAAAAATAAGGTTGCGGGGGGAAAACAAAAGTTCCATTGTTTTGCAAAGCCTATAATAAAAACAATGTTTCCATTTAATGAATGCTGGGATGGATGGGATATCCGGGAGGAAAATGTGGCCTATCTTACCCGCCAGGTCCTAAAAAATTTGCAAAATTTGCATCAGATCGCTTAAACGATACAGATTTGCATGGAAAATATATCGGGAGGAGGGGGGGTGAAGGGGAGGAGGAAATGTCACCTATGCTACCCACCGGATCCTAAAGAATAAGTATGCAAAATTTGCGTCAGATGGGTCAATCGGTTTTAAATATAAATTATTTTTTTATTTGTATAGAAACCATATCAGGGGTGGGGGTGAGGTAACGGGAGAGGGAAAATGTCACTTATGTTACCCGTGGGGTCCTAAAGAATAAATATGCAACATTTTAGTCAGATCGGTAGAACGGTACAGATTTGCATGGAAAATATATCAGGGGAGGGGGAGGGTTAATGGATTAATTTTTAAGGTTTAATATATAAACAATTTTTTTGCAAACCACTTATTGTTTTTCTACAATGAATCCACTTTATTTTAGAATCGTAGAAGTATATTGTTTTGTATTTAATATTGTATATTAAAGGTTTTTATGACTCTCGGAAAAATGTCATTTAAAACGACAAGCTTGAAAGTGCACTTTCTCGTAGGTTCAAACGCTTTAATGTAGTGTAGGTACCGGCGCCTTTTTTTCACATAATTTGTGCGAATTCGAATGGAACGTTGTGTTAAAATTTCAAAGCAATTGTTGAAGAACTTTAGGAGATTTAAGATTTTGGACAATCAAGCATATACATTTTTATTTAAATAAATAAATAGTAGGTAGGTATATAAAAACAAAGTACATATACAAAAACATTATCGTATTCCAATGCAACGTTGTGCCAAAATTTCAAAACAATCAGTGAAGAACTTTCAGAGATTAGCGATTTTGTACAAACGAACATTTACATTTTTATTTATATAGATAGATATATGTAGATAATATAATAAGTTGCCGGACTGATTTTTTTTAAGGGATCACTTCTGCTCGGATCACTCAGTTTTGTACAGTAGAGCCCTATATGCATTTAGTGTTCAATTTGCTCTGAGTACTAAATACAATAGAAAACGAATGACAGCACGCTCCACGCCCAATTTCGTTTTTACAATCTACACTTGACAGTACCCTCTCAATTTAATTTAGTTTAATACGGATATACCATTGCACTCGTGTGTTATACAATTGTACATACATAAGTGTGGAAGTTTCATTTAAGGATTTGATTGACATCGTTATTTTTTAATAGTAAAATTTATGTACATTTGGAGAAAAGAATGACAGATTTTTTAAAAATGAAGGAATTCCAACTATTATCAAACATAATAATTTCGTTTTCTGTCCGTCCGTCTGCCTGTCTATATGTCCCCGCAACTTCGTGTGACGTCCGTAATTTCATTCGAACTCACGGCTAAAAAAACGAAATTGAATAGCCGTAGACGGGGCTTGAACCCCGGGCCACCAACCCGAACCGGCCGTTCAACGCGTGTTGCTACGGCCGCCTCTTCGTAAAGCGCCAAAAAGGTGCTATTAATATATACTAGGGCTTAGCAAAGACGCGAACGAATGCTCCGTCATTCTTGACGGGTTGCAGCCTGTATACAAGTATCATATGGAAGCCGAAAACGTCAGACTCTCTTATATAAAGCGACATAATTATTTGTCAATGGTGAGAATGTGTGGCTCCAAGATGGACTGCATGACCAAGCCCCGAGTTATCTCTGCTGATGTCATAAATTGAGATTACGTCGTGCTCGTGTCGTCATGCAATCAGAGTTCGCTTTCACCTTCACCGTAAAGGCCCCCATTCACGGGCACTCCATTTGACAGCACTCCACTCCACCACTCAAAATCAATGCGTAAACTCGTCGTGAATGTGAAAAACCACGTGGATTTTATGGCATCACTCCGAACGTTGGATTTCCAAACATTCCAAAATCCATTGCGGCGCGGCTCCAATGGCCGCCGTCCAACTCATCGTGAATGCGGAACCCGCGCGCCGCTCCACGCCACTCCACGCCGCGCTGCTCGTGAATGTCAAAACCGAAATCCATTTTGAGGCTCAGTCGGCCGCGCGCTCTGGTGAAGGACGGACGAATCCATGATGTCGGGAAAAGAGTTTGTTTTAGAGGTGATTGAGATGTACAGAGAATCGCCATATCTCTGGATGACCTGCCATCATAATTATCATGATCGAAATAAGCGACATGCCGCTATGCAAGAACTATTGTTATTATTCCAGAAGATCGATCGAAGTGCGAATAAAGATACAGTTCAAAAAAAAATAGCGTCTTTGAGAGGGATCTTCAAAAAAGAATTTAATAAGATATTTTGTATATTAATTTGATAGAATTAATATGAATAATTGAAGTTGATCAACTAAAATCACCTAGTTTGAACCTAGTAATACATTATTGAATATTAATATAAAGGCTTTGACAACTTTTTTGAATTTATGTCACTAAAATAATAATCTTAATATCCATGTTTGACTAGCAGATTATCACTATGCAAGGTTTATTCATATAAATAACATTGAAGTGTCTTTCTATGTGTCTATCCGAGTTAAAACTTTTCTAAGATATTAAATATTAAAAGGTAAAAATTTCAATGCGCTAAGATGCCAGATGCTAAGTAACGAAGTGTCGTTGTTAATCTCTCATGTGGAGGTATTGATTGTCTCATGTTCGTGTCCGGTAGTTGCACTTAAACTGACAAAAAAATGGAGTGGCTTCGCGTGGAGCAGTGATCGTGAGTGTGGTACGAATTTGAACGTCATCCACCGATGTGGAGTGCTGGCAAATGGAGTGCCCGTGAATGGGGGCCTTAAGCGTTTCTATATATTCATCGCTCGATAATAAACATTTCGGCAATTTAAAAAAATTGGTATGAGGGTAGTGTGAAGGCAACATAAAACCAAATTTATTAATCAATTAGAAAGACATACAGAAAAATAAAATCAACTTGAACATATTTGGCAGCTACCGCAACTGCAAAATTGCAACTGCACAATAAGAATGTGTTCTTGAATATAATGGAGGTGACATCTTTATCGGTACCAATTCTAACCCTCCAGCTCAAATCATCGGGATAAGTTTCGTTGTCCAGAGGATGGAATTGCCTTTTTTATTTGTAAATATTATACTAATTTAAATAAAACTCGCTATAAACTTACATCTCTTCATTCACTACTGCGGGAGAATAAAATTTACGTTGAAATTAGATGATTTTTTACATGGAGCTGATTAATATTTTATTTTTTATTGGCAAAGGTACACGTTTAAGTATTATTTTAATGCAAATTTTTGAAACATAAAATTGCCGCGTTACGTTTTTCTGTCTCAAACATACGTGAACTGGAGAAGCTGCATATCAATCACAGAGGAGGAGTTCTACGGGAATAGAATATCGCGGGCATTTTATGTTTTTTGGCAAAAATTTTCTGATAAAATAATGGTTAAATACGCACCTTAACAAGTGTTAATAAAAAAATAATTACCTCGTTGTAAAAATCACCCAATTTATACCTAAATTTTACTTCCCCAGGGTGTTTAACCCATCAATATATTTGATAGTTCAAAAGAGACACTTTTGATTTCGGATATTTTAAACTTAACGTTAAAAAATTAACGTGTAGATCAGTCACCGATATACGATTAGGTGTGTATTTTATTTGTACGCGGGACAGTTCAAAAAGTTACTAAAAAGTTACTAAAAAGTTATTGGGATAGTTTTAATAAAACCAAGGAAATAATCATCAAAAGGGCACACTAGCATCCTCGAGCAATATAAATGAAAATTTAATTTCATAAACAGTTTTAAAAAATATAGAACTTGAAAATGTTAAGCTTATATATAATGTGATCTGTAATTGTAATAAAACTGCAATCAATTTGCTTTTAATTGGTTCCAGTGCAAATTTAATACACGACTCGACTGACTTACATGACTGATTCATTTAATTTAATTATTACAATTTTGCAGCTCTGTGCTAGAATCAGAAAGTGGAAGACCTCGAGATATATTTTTCTACCTGGTGCCCACTAAAATATTACTTAAATAACATAAAAACAAAAAGTAACAAATCACAATACAATTTTTTCTGGTTTGTGTTTTACTGGGGTATTTTGCTGCGTCAACACACCAGCCCTAATGATGGACCCCAAAATATCGTAAAAACAAGACAAATTACACTAGTAAATAGAAACCAGAGGATTCCAAACGGCCGTGAAAACCTAAGAATATTTTTCACAAAACAGTTAACTACAATAAATTATCAATTTGTAGTTTTCATGAACTGCCATTCGTAAGATGATTTTAAAATATTTAAAAATATAAAATTGATATAAATATTTATATATATATTCTTTATTGAGCCATTAATTAACAAAGTCAACTAAATAAATAAGAATTTTAATCAAAATACAAAATGAGAAATATATTCCGTATAATTCTTTATTTACATTACGTTTGCCCCCTTTGAAGAAAATATAAAAAAGGATAAAAAAAAACATTGTAATCCTGCATCCAAACAATATGTAATTTTAATGAGGTGGCAAAATACTAATAGTTTTCAATGACGTAGCGTAATAATATGAAGTATCAAGATGTTTGCATGTAATATTAAATTAAATTCAATATGTAATTATTTAAGAGATTTTTTCACGCAATAAAATAAACAAAAATCTATTATGTATGTATACGGTGAGTTTTTGTAAAGGTATAAAACATTTAAATAAAATATAACATAAAAATCTCAGTAACGACCATGGTATAAGCTTTACTGGAAAGATAATTATATGCCATTAGTGTTTAAATAAGATTACGGTACCACGATTTTAGAAAGAAATTATCACAATTTGCAAGCGTTGTTCTGGCGTAAGACTCTTCATTGAGAAATGACAAACCAAATTGAGCACAAATTAGCTGTCAAAGTGTTGCCAATTCGAAAAACAAATCTCTAAAAAATATAAGCTACATTTAAACACTAACGGCATACAATTATCTTTCCAATAAAGCTAATACCTGGCCACTGTCACGGTTTTTATTTGTTTTATTTCATTTTGTTTTATTCCTAAAAAAACACCCCTTATAAGGAGTTATAAAGACAGAATAGAGTAAAAGAACTCAAAAAATAAAAATATGTACTAACGTGTATCCAGAAAGCCACTCAAAACTATCCATGAGAGACCAGGCGATGTAGGCGGTGACGTTACAGTTGTCCTCATGCATGGCCAAGAGTAGTTGCTCCAAATAGAGATTAAAATACTCCACGCGGTTATAGTCTTCTAATGCAATATTGTCCGACACCCCGTTCTCCGTGATAACTATTGGGATATCAGAACCGTATTCCGTCTTAATCCAGTTAAGAGTCTTTCGTAAACCCTCTGGGAACACCTGAAATATAAAATTGTTCAGGTCATTTAATAAGTTTAATTTTAAAAAATACATAAGAAATAATTTTAATACGAGCATCCATTACGCCTTTCTCCAGTCTATACTCCAATACAGACATGAAAAAATATAATTTAACTGTGATCGAGCAGTGACAGTTACAATCATTTATCTCATCACTAGCTGCGGACCTCCAAACTGATTACTATAGCACATGAAATTACAACAAGAATGAATATATTATGGATTGTGAAAAACCTTCACATTATCCAAAATAGTATTTATACCGACATATAACTTATAACCGGATTATAACCATGAAAACTTTGACACGGATAAAAAAATTAATAGCATGACTTTAATACAATAGAAAAATATATTATGACAACTAAGAGAATAAAATGTTACAGATGTATCTTATTTTAATTTATTTTTTATTTTTTAATACATACACGGTACAACGTACCATTAAAAAAACAATTTACTTAAAAAATGTAAAAAGTGATATACAAGGATATACGAAAAGGTTAACAAAACATTAAGCAAAAGGTATAAAGTATTTAAAAATTAAAAAAAAATAAAAAATAATAAATAAAATCCAATATAAAACTCAAAAGGCAATAAAACTAAAATCAAATAAAATAATAGTAAGCAAATCAAGTCTGAAATTCAAGAGACAAACAAAATTACAGCAAAATGAAAAAAAATTGTAAGCAAGTCAAACAAATCAAATCTGGAACTGAAGAAGCAATAAAATTACAACAAAATAAAATGAAATATGAAATTCAAAAAGCAAAAACAAAAGATAAACATGACATCAATAATTATAAACGATCGAATTCGTCCAGAAGAGCTTTCTTGTAGGCGGCTAGTGTTTCCGAAAAAACATCCGATAGGTAGCCATACTCGTTTCCTAACCTATGGAGCCTTCTAATAGGTGAGCTATAAAGATAATTTATACTAACATTGTCACAATGAAACGATATACTTTGTCTAGTGCTCCTGGAAGGGATGTGATAAAAAAATTAGCTGCGTTAGTTCTGAACTGCTGTAATAATTTTTTACGATTTTATACAGTAATATGAGGTCTTCTATCGGATAACCTATTTAGTTTAATTAGAGACAATAGAAAATTATGATTTATGTCCACTATTGGTATATGTAATTTAAAATTAACAACTCTCAAAAATTGGCACTGCACTCGTTTAATATTATTGGAGTGAACAGTATAATGTGGAGACCATACAGAAGAATTAAATTCTAATTGAGTTCGTACTAGAGACGTATATAATAATTTAATGGAATTTATAGTGTTTAAGTCTTTTGTAATATATATTATCTTAAAAGTTTTACGGGGTATAAAATTGCCGCACAATTATAGAGTCCATGGGTTCCAAGGTTAAATAAGTCAATCACGTTATATGCATCAGTCTTCGGTGTTTTAGAATGAATTTACTAGAACAACTTAAGATCAATAAACGCACAAATGATCCAAATATAACGCTATTAAATACTTAACAAAAAATGATGTTTCCCACCCTCGTTACACCCCAACGTTACACCCCAACCGTTACAACCCAAAATCGAGGCTATAAATTAAAATAATATTTAATGTAATAATCTCATGAGCGTTAATAAAATATCAACTCAATAGAGGCACTTTTAAAGTAATTCAGTTAATCACTTACAGAAACGGGGAATTTCGATAATCAAGCGTAACAAAGAATTTTATAAACTGGGAAATCTTTAATGATAAGTGCCTAGGGAAAAAGAATCTTAATATAAGGCTTCACAGAAAACATTTAATTATCCGTAGGGGATGGGATAACTTAAATCTTATAAATCAGTCGATTATACATGGTATATCAAAAACACAAACCACCTAACAGCAACCAGTAACTCGCATTCACATAATACTAGACAAGCATTACGAAACCTTGACGAAATACCAAAACTAAGACAACACATGGACAGAAAAATTACTCATACATAGGGCCTAAAATATTTAACATATTTAAAACAGACTTCCCGGAAATCAGAATATACTCAATTAATAAAATAAAAGCTTTAGCAAACAACTGGCTTACCTCCAAAGGTAGAACAGCAACTGAAAATTTACTTACTGTAATTGCATAATAATGTCTTCAAATAAAAATATATACCTATATAAATTAATTAATTAATTAAGGAAAATAAAAAATAATCTTAAACAAAACTTTAACCCTTTTTACATTAAACAATTATTCTACACATATTTACACTTGGACTTATGACTAACTCAACTTTCACTAACATTCCACTTGATACTCTGTAGATACATAATAACTACCTTATGAAAATAAATACTACTGACGAACTCGAAAAAATATTATAATTGTGTTCTATAACGCCACTCTGGGACAGGCGTAGCCTAGTAGAGTGGCATAATCCACAAATTAAACAAAACAAAAAAAATGTGTAATTTATCTTATGTTTTATTGTTAAATTAGTATTAAGTATCTTTATTTGTAAACAAGGATTTTTTAAATAAATAAATAAAAAAATAAAAAAATATCCACTGTTTGATAATGACATTACAAGCCGAAAGAGCTGTCACAATTAAAATAAAACTTAACCTGCAGAACTTATTAATAATATTTATTAAAATTATTTTAAATTTCATCAAAAATAAACATGGAGTTCTACAAACCAAACACAAAAACCATAAATGAATACAATTATGTCTAATAGTAACATGTCATCCGAGGCAATATATGTTGTTATTATGCGATGGCATTCCGGTACGTACACTGACTAATGTATGAAAGTGAAGCCTGGAGCTGGTAGAAGAGGAACAAAAATGATACTGAATACAGTAGAAATGAGATCACTTAAACGTATATGTGACAAATTCATTAATAATACAGTAATGAATGAACGAATTAGAAAAGAATATAATGCTGATCTTAGCATAAATTGTAAATATAATTAAAAAAGGGTAACTCAGATAGTTTGGGCATGTTGAACGAGGAATGCATTAATAATAAAATAATGGTAAGGAGGCTATATAACGCAAGTCTTGACAGCGCCAGAAAGAGGGCTGTTGCGGAAGATTTGGTGCGACCAGGTTAACCAGATACTGGAATATGGTTCCGTCGGGGACTAAACAATCGGTGAGCTTGCCTTCGAAGATGTATGAATGTGGATGAGACGAGATTTAGGAAAGAAGTGTGTGGCGCTCCATCATAGAGTGTGGTAAGTTAATAAGTTAGCATGTATTACACATTAGAATTACTGTTAACTATTATTTTTTGTATTATTATTTGTATTAGTATGTATTGTATTATTATGTATGTACCTTTATGTAAAGTAATATATTAATATTTGACTATTAAACTGTGCCTGCGTTGCCTGCGCGTGCGCATAGAAATCATTCTAGGTAGAGAAATGATATAGTCAAGATTAGTTTTGTATGAAATGTGAACTCTAAGAGAACAGGAGCGCAAGACGATAGATGATCTGGAAATATGACTTTGGCGAAGCATAACTTGCACAGTTCTCAGAACGAATGCTTCGATCAAAGACGATTTAAACTCGAGTAGCGTTTTTCCTCAACTATACGGTTCTTAATCTTCAGATATTTTGACCAGACACAAGGACACCGTTGGTGATTCATGGAAGGAATCAGATCTCGTGAAAAGTCACCAGTACGATGGACCTACGAGTTTACTTGATGACCAAATACTAAAGGAATATATTACAATGGAATGATCACTGAGCAAATCCGGGTAGCGACTCATCATAAATAATATCTGTTAATTATGTTTGTTCATATCAAAGTATTAAAAAGCTATTAATACCTACTAGAGTATTTTTGACGAATATTGCTTTTGTCACAAGAAATAAGCTTTGTGAATGGGTATTTCTAAACGGAATGTGAAATGATATGGACGATAAGAGTGTGATTGATCTAAATATTGTTTATGAATCTTCAAAATAAGATTACGGACATATGGTTTCACGAGTAAATTATCTTGAATCCAATAAAACCAAGGACCGTTATGTGAAACAAAATAATCGTGACATTGACCCAGGACTGACATGTGTAGATTTATTGCCAGCACAAGCATTACTCAACGTACACATGTCAATGGACGACTAATGAAATAGAACTTCACTGAGCGAGTATTTGACTCGCGATAACCCAGAAGCACGAGTTTTATGGAAAGCGTTAATTATGTAATAATGGCGTTCTTATTGTAAAGGTGCAATACTTGGCATGCATTGCATCAGTTTTTTATTGTGAACCGGGTATTAAAACTTTTTCTAATTACCACGTAGATTGTGGAACGTGATTCTGACTGTATTAATCACCCACCATCCACTCATTATTCCTCTCAGCTTTGCATTTTACAACGACAAAAAACAGTCAAGACAAAAAAATACAAGACACAGTTATTCGCACGCGCGCACTCTTCGTGAAACATTTTGATTTTTTCATTTCATTCTCAGTCTTTTGATTTTTATTTCAAATTAAAAGGATTGAATACATTTTTTTAATTTTTATTCTATTAAAAAGAACAGTTTTTGATTTTCCACAATCGATTCGGCACAGTTACAAATAAAAAAACATACAATGACGCCTCACGCGCTCCAGCTGCCACCGCCCGAGACAGCGAATGAAAAAGGGAGGGAAAGGGGGAACGGTGCCAGCGACGATGTGTTAATGCATTTAAAAAAAATTGTTTAAGTGATCTACACATCATCCCAATTATAATAATTTCGTTGTCTGTCTGTCCGTCCGTCCATCTGTCTGTCTGTCTGTTTGTCTGTCTGTCTGTCTGCCTGCCTGTCTGCCTGTCTATCCCCGTAACTTCTTTATAGTAAACAATTTTTTTCCGAAACAAATTATTAGAGGAATTTTTTTTTCGAGTTTTTATACGAAATTTTTTTATTAGTTATGAATTTTTTTACGAAAATACATGTAAAAGTACCGTAATTTTTGACGGGATGCAGCTAGTTTAAAATCATCACCGTTAACTTCCTACTTTGTGTTCAGTGTGAGAAATAAAATTTACGTATTTTTGTGGGAACATTTATAGGGTTGCTAGGTGATTTTTAAGTGTGATTTTTTTTTCCTTTCTGTATTTTTCTGTTATAATATAACATATGTTTATGTTCTAAATAAAATAAATAAATAACTATCTAAGCAAACTATAAAAAGGATTTATTCATGTTCAGTTGGCGATATTTACATGTTTCTATAAATATTCTATGAAATTGACATTTAATAGTTTTTATAACCTTGTTCCACTTGATACAGTAGGTACCTACTGTGGCAGATACAAAATCTGTTATATATATTATATATAATTAATGAAATATTATTTTTGCATAATTTCATTGCTACGTAACAGGCGCGGAATCGCGGAAGGACGTAAGGATATTGTATAATATATATGAAAAGAGGTCTTCCTGACCAATCATCACAGAAGAAGCAAAAATATGAATTACGGGTATTTTAGTTTTAGTTTTTTTCATGTACTCAATTGCCAATTCGCCTAGATTATTAATTATATTTATGAATACGACCTTCGAAAATATATTGGGTGCTCAATATAATACGTACTCAGCAAAATTTTTACCCATCAATTTCCCCAATGTGAATCTTAAGAGGCCCCAGAACACGATTTTCGTATTTGCTAAATTTAACATAAACTTATTAAATTATTTTGCAAAACCCATAGCTAAGCAAGCTTTTAATAAAATTAATTATGATAGATCCATTTACTCTTGAAGCATTTCCTTAAAGAATACGAACAAATATATTGTTATAACAACAAAAAAATTATAACCCCGAAACACAATTTAAGTTTTCATGCAATAGAGTTATCTTTGGTACACCAATCTCGTATATTTTCAAATAAAGACCATATATTTTATTTACAAATTGATTGTATAAAGTTTTAAAAAGAAGTGGTGCTATTCAGACATTAATATTTTTCGAAAGGTTGTTAAATATATCGTTTTCAAAAAGAAAAAATTTACTTTCTATTTCCTTTATTTTACTAGCCAAAAAACCATCAACACATTACGTTTTTATATTAATCTCTATATGCAAAATTAAATAATTTCATCAGCATTGATATAAAAATATTCAAAAAATTTAACGTAACCCACAAGGATAGTAAATAATTCAATAATATTACCTGTTAAAAGTTCTCTAAAATGTATCCTCTGACGTTTGCCGGACACCGTAATGTAATGGATGTGCATCGTAAGATTATCGTCCTCCAATTTAATACAATTTATCAGTAAAATGCCTCGTAAGCATTATCCAAATGTTAGAAATTGTCCAACCGAAGTCTGATTTGAAAGAAAAATGATCTTTTAACAGACTATACGATTTAATTAATTCGAATTCTTGAGTATGAGGCATAATTTTTTGAATATTTTTATATTAATGACAGTGAAATTTTTCGCATGTAAAATATAATTAAATTAATCGATGTTTTAACGGTTTTATGGATACTGCAATATAGGAAGCAGAACGTTTAATTTTTGTCTTTTTTAAAACGATATATTTAACAACTTGTCGAAAAATATTAATGTCTGAATAGCACCTCTTCTTTTTCAAACTTTATACAATCAATTTGTAAATACAACATATGGTCTTTATTTGAAAACATACGAGATTAGTGTATTGCATGAAAACTAAAATTGTGTTTCGTGGTTTTATTTTTTTTGTTGCTATAACAATATATTTGTTCATATTTTTCTATGAAAATGCTTCGAGAGTAAATGGATCTATCATAATACAATTGATTAAAAGCCTGTTAAGCTATGGGTTTTGCAAAATGATTTAATAAGTTTACGTTAAATTTAGCAAATCGAGAGCAAATGCGAAAATTGTGTACTGGGGCCTCTTAACATTGGAATCACATTTTTATGTGCATAGATAAATATCACAAACCGAACGCACCAAAAGATGACTTTTTCTGGATGTTATGGTGTTTCGACAATGTATTGTGGATTATCATCGCTCCAAATGTGGCAATTGTGTTTATTGTCATAGCCATTTAACCAAAGTGTGCTTCATCACTGAACACATTTGGATTGTGAAAATTGAACCTCCATATTACGTCATGTACGCGCCTGGCCACGGCGGCCACATGCCCGAAATCATATTCAAGTATTAATGCCATAAAATTATCTGTCAAATAAAGTCAATTTTATGGATATTAAAGACATTTATCTGTGTTTTATTTCAATTCAAAGTTCCCCCGCCTCTAAAAAAACACTCTTTTAAAGGTTATTTATTTACTTTTATGAAGTCCTTGTTAACAGAAAACTGATAAACAGCAATGATGTAGCCCAATCCTGCACAACTTTGTAACTGCATACCGCATGCACGATGAAAAAAATTAATAAAATTACCATAAAAAATGGGTGCATAATATTCTTAAAGTTCCAGGGTTTTTAATGCATAATATAAAAAAATCAACATCATTTTCCACATCAATAATTGCTCATTTGTTGCGAATAAATGCAAGTCCATGCCGGACTAAATCTGCAACCTAGATATATATATACCTCGATTCTGATCACAGAAAGTTACATAACCAACAGGTAGAATGTAATAGTTAAAAAAAGGCTATGCGGACAAAAGCAATTTACGACATAAAAAAATAATTATAGTGAGCAAGTAACGCTGCACTCTCACGAGGTATGTAGGTGTGTGTGCTGGTGGCCGGTGTCAATTTAAGCTGACCTATTTTGCAAAATAAATTAATAATTTTTTTCTATTGCAGTTTTCGAGACCACAGCTTAGATGTGTGCAAAAATTTCGGAAATATTTCAAGGTTCTCGGTTGTAACTTGTAACCAATATTTACAGCGAACTGGGTCGTTTTTTGTTTCCAGTTTAAATTAGCGCTCGTGTTTGAGATAATGGTAACCCCTCGGTCCTTTAAATTATACAGCGTGCGCCTACTTACACTATCAAAATTATTATGGGGAGATATTTTATGATCTTTTCGAAATAGACGTACTGGCTATGTAATTTAATTTATAGTTAAAAACATTAAATTTAATCTAGGATCAAAAATCTTACGTTAACATAATGTTATTAAAAATATTTGTAATTCTACGTTTATCAAATTGTAGATTATTTATTTATATCAATATACGGTACAAAAATTGCCTTTTACATAATAGTATGTACAAGAAATCAAAAGAGTAATATTATAATATAGCAAACAATAACAGTAGGAATTGACAATATAGTATAAAACAGATGTTTGAAGGTTTTTACAGTAACATAATTTAGAAAAAGGAGATGTGAAGTATATGTGATTATTGGTACGCAGTAGGTACCCACTTGCAATGATTTCAAAATTTGTAAGAGCCTTGATATTTTTTCTGTGAAGGAAAATTTGAGTAGAAGAACATAAGTGAAGTTGACAAAACTTAAAATAATAGGACTTTATTAGGCAACACCACTTCATATTTCAAATAGCATACGATGTAGGTACTTCAAACTGAAGTAATGTGTTTACAATAGTGAATAATATTTTTAATGCCAAATTGTTAATTAAATAAATATTTCAATATGCAAAATAAATTTCTGTAATACTTATATTCCTAAATCATTTAATTAAAATGAACGTATATTAAAATCTCTATATGTGTAGAAAAAATCTGTTATTTTTTTGAAAATATTTCATGGTTGAAATCTTATTAACGTTTTCATTATTATTAAAGTTTTCAGAAAGTAGTAATCACACATCATACGTATCTACAATAAACTAAGAAAATTATGGAAATTTCTCATGCTGCTGGCAATTTTAAAAAACAATGTTTCGCTTCTTCAAGTTTGTGTTTACTGGAGTATTATGCCGTGTTGTTACGACCTTTCGGGCCGACGTTTCGGATCCCATTGCAGGGTCCATCATCAGGGCTGATGTGTTGTCTTGAATGTTGGTGTTGTGGTTAAGTATCGGCTCGCAATACCGTGCCGAAGTCATGATGTGTTGTATTGTGTTGTATGTATGATTCATCTGTTGTCTGATCACTATCTCTGTGAAGTCTGCGACGAGAATGACTTTGAAGCGCCGGATACCAAGATGTTTTTAATTTGAGACCATCATCTCTATTAATGTTTATCGGATGCTTGTAGATTTCTAGTGCTTCCTTGATAAGACGCGCATGGTGACTCTTAGGCTTTCCAATGATTTTCGGTTCGAATGCCAAATGATGGCCGGTATCCAGAAAATGCTTAGCCAGTGCTGATTTTTCTGGATGACCGAGTTTGCATGCCCGTTTGTGCTCGTTGACCCTTTTGGAAATGGTACGCGCCGTTTGTCCCACGTATACTTTATCGCAGTCTTGACAATCCAGTCTATATACACCGTCTGTTTCTAAGCGATCCCGATCCTTTGCTGATCTCAACATATCCTTAATTTTGGAGTTGGTACCAAAAACTGTCTTAATGTCTCTTTTCTTGAGAGCTCTGGCAATTCTGTCTGTAACGCTTTGGACAAAAGGCAGAAAGGCGATGCCTTTGCACTCAGGTTCTGTATGTTTTTGAGGGCGAACAGACCTCGTACTTATGACGCGTTGTATCTGTCGCTTCTGGTAACCATTGCCTTCCAGTGCCTCGCTGAGTGTTATCATTTCCTCCTGTAGATATTCATCTTGGCATATCCTTTTGGCCCTCGTGGCCAAAGTGTTGATGAGACCTCTTTTTTGAGCAGGATGATGGTGGAAATTCGCATGTAGATAACGGCTACTATCATAATTAGTACATACCTATCAGTAATACGTATTACTGAATATTTTAAATATGTATGTAGTATGTA
The DNA here is from genome assembly GCA_016648135.1 of Agrypnia vestita. Taxonomy (NCBI): domain Eukaryota; kingdom Metazoa; phylum Arthropoda; class Insecta; order Trichoptera; family Phryganeidae; genus Agrypnia; species Agrypnia vestita. The sequence goes on along the minus strand of JADDOH010002015.1, from coordinate 11,406 downwards.
AGTACTATGATAAATAAGATTATATAGTTTAAATATTAAACAAGAGATACGGAGCAAGACATGAGTCACACATAACACTGCGAATTATACAAAAAAACATAACTTTTTTCCAAAAAAAAGTGGATATATGGCGCCTCCCCGCGTTTTTCCACAAAATAATCATCTATGTATAAATCCATTAGAACCCAAGAACCATATTATAAAACTCAGTTATCAATAATGATGAAAAAAGTCATATAATTTCATCATATAAATTCATAGAATTCTTAATTGAGCATTATCAGTTATCCATTAACGATATTATGTAAATTTATTATTAAATTCTTCCAAGAAACAAAAAAACACGCCTGTTCCAGAAGTCTCGTGTTTTTGCGGGTTTTTCATTATTTTATCATTAGTAACCCGATTTAAGTATCCGGCTGTATTCACAATATTAGTAACTTCTTCGTTGTGTGTATTGTCGTCTCGGTGTTAGCAGGTGAGTAAATAATGTATACAGTCTCATTAACATTTTATTTTGCATTTGTATTGCTCAAAATATCACAATGATACGCATATATATATATACATATACATATAAATCTACGTTTTATTGGTGAAATTGAGGTTATTTTAAATATCCCAGAACACAGAATATAATATAAATCCAATAGAAAGGTCCCGGGTTCATCTCCATTAAATTTGTCCTTCAATTTTTTTAGTATTATCTGTTTTAGTATAAACGTTTCTATTTTAAAAATTATGCCGATTTAACAGTAGTTCACTTCAGCGACGATACGAAATATGATCTTGAAATTTTTGAGATAAAGAATCTAGGTTACCCACCATATCAGTATTGTATTGAACAAGGTCAAATCATTGGTAATTTACCTTTTTTATTATTTTCATACAGATAAGTATGCGTGAGCATGTCACAGAAGCAATTGAAAAGGCAGGTAAATAATAAGAATTACAAATGATTACGTTCGTCCTTGAGCGGCTTAGACTAAACTTGTAATTTTGTGCAGTTATAAAAAACATAATTGCAATCACGAGAACACCTGGATTAATTGACGTTTAGATCAATTTTTTATAATAATTGTATAATGTAACCGCATTTCCAATCGTATGTAGATAAAATTTATTTTGCAACAGAATTGACACTGGCGTAACTAAATGCGTTCGTACGTCCAAAATCGTAAAATAATGAAAATAAAGCAAATTTGGAACTTAGGTACCTCAAAATATTTTACCTGCTACATTGAAAATTGACAGGCAATGTAACGCCTTAAAATTAAAAATATAAATATATTATACGTCATTTTATAATATATTTCAATTATTCTAGGTTAAAGAAAAATCAGTAGTAAACTTTTTGCTAGTGTACTTAATTAGTTAGAACGTTCGCCTTCGACAGCAAGACCCATTGATTCAAATCCCAGTGGCGTCTACCAAGTAAGACTTTTTTAAAGCTTAGATTAAACATTTTAGTTTATTTAAGGCTCACAGAATTAAAAAAGTGTTTAAATTAAAAAAATACAAAGATACTTTTTGTCATCAGCGGTAAATTGAAATCGAGACCTTTTTATAAGGGCATAAGAATTTTTAAGGGATAATATTTTTAATTTATTACAAATTTGTGTTTTACTAGTTTGATTTCAATGAATATTGAATGTCCAATACCTACCAAATAATAAACATATATGTGACTCTCCAGTTTACGAGTATGTGTGTTACAGACTCCTGGGTTGCGTGGCACCTTAAAATCAAGAACTTGTTTTTGATGACAAGGATATCCTGGTTGGTCCTAAATTTTCCAATTTTGTCTAATAAACAGACCTAAGAAGCAGGAGTGTCAGCATGATAATGTACCAACTCACTGAAAACTAGCGCTATGAGCGTCCTTGCATCGTAGTCGATCATATTAAAGTATTCACTATTAGGTTTTAATTACTATCGTCTTTAATAATAATTACTTATTTTATAACATAGACCGCACCTTATCCATCTTATTATTTTGTAAGATGCATCGTAAATGTCTTATTAGGTGCCAGTAATCAAGAGCTAGCTGTAAAAAGATTGCATCATGCAATGTCCGAAATATGTTTTAAACGACGTGCAATTAGTATTTCAAGTAATAAGTAATTACACATTAAAAGACAGCAATTTCACAACAAAATGTTTGTTCAAAATACAACAAAATTTTGCAATAAAAAGTTTACATTTCTACTGAGGCAAATGCTGTCAGTCTAGATGTATACAAACCCTTGTCGTAACACAGCGTGTCGTATCTGCAGCATCTTTATTTGCGGCATAATCTGATTATACGCGTAGTGCACGGCCAATTATAGATACGTACGTAAAAAAATCTTATTCATATTTACATATATATAGGCAGGAAGAGTTACAGGACCAATGCAGAAATTCGGTCCCTAATACGACAACCTTTCATAACCACCACGATCAGATCTAGCCAACTAGCTGGATAGGACCTGTATGTTGGGCGAGCAGCGATAGAGCCATTAAATTAGTTCACGAGGCTAAATCAATTAGGAAAAGACCGTCGAGTAGACCCAGACAGTGCCTCATGGACCATGTCTGATCTGGAGAAGCTATGGGAGAAGAAGGGATGGAAGCAGAAAGCAATGGATCGGAAGAAGTGGAAAGGCATCATCAAGGACTCCACAAGAGTTAGATATACGGCCACCAGAAGTAAGTTCATTATTAAATTTACTAAACGTAATTTTCATTGACTTAAAATAAAAGTATCAATATGACTTTTTGGGACAGCTCAACCAAAATAAATCGTCGTTGTATAATAAGTCCATACCTAGCGAACATCATTGATAACAATAAATCGCTCGTCGAGAAGAAAACATTCTCAACTAAGAACAAATGAATTTCATTAAAGGAATACTGTTTTCTCCTCAGTGAACAAACCATAGAAATTTTCAAATCATTCCGGCAATAAATATGTGACGTAATTTTTACTTATCCAAATCGTTTTCGGATGTTTTTTACACGCATTTTTCCACGCGATTTTCTTTAAATATAATTTATATCTTATTTTATTCTACACGGAAGACGGAAATTTACGCCGAAGATACCGTAAGCCACGCATGTTTTATTTAACATAAAATCATGAATATACGTAAAGGAAACAAAAAATGCCAATGAAGGAAAATCAATAAATCATTAAGGTTAAAATAATTATTCTACATTTAACATTTTATCGTAGTAAAAGAAATCCAATTAGTTGATTTGTGATTCTGGAGTTGTTTTATAGAATTTAATCTTTAAGTTGGAGGGCAGCACGTATGTGTTCCATGTACGGTAGGTCTTCTTCCTCATTCTGTAGAATTTATTTTTTCTTGATCTAGATAGAAGCTCTGAACAAGGTCTTTATTATTCGAATTGGCATTTTTTTTAGACTTGCACAGAATTCTTTAACACTAGGTTAAGTGAACAGGAATGGAAATTTTCCAACTTTATGACACAGTTTTAAATATTAATTGCCTTGTATTTTATCTAGTATTCTCAGTACTTTATAATCTTATATAACAATGATACTTGTCGCGGCATTTTGAAATTAATACAGCAATTAAGAATGAAGAATAAAATCCAATCATATTACGAAAATATTATAACCGCACTCGTGCTTCCATCAATTACTATAATATACCGTGTGCATTTCTGTGTCGTTGTCATTTGTGTATGCAGTTATTTCTTATCTGCAAAAATGCATAATGCAACACCTGCAAATTACGTACCTACTTATTTCTAACACGATGCAAATTTAACTACGTGAATAATTACCAATTTACTCCTTCACATTGCATTTTTTTACAAAGCTGCACACATTCACGTCTACAAAGTAGGACAAATCTATTATATTTCCTGTTGACGTGATCTTGGGTGTCTTTAATTTTAATAAAACCTATTGTGGACGGTTTGACATTACTTCATTATTCCTTTTGCAATCTTGGACGATCTCTACAACGTCTGAAGTCATCAAGGCTATAGTGATTTTGGCAATAAAGACGTCGAGGCTGTTCGACACCTTCCTCAGCAATGGTCACCAGCTTAGCCAAAATTACAAAATCGCACAGCGATGCTTAAAATTATAACACTACATACATACAAAATGATCCCGATGAGAGTCGGACACGTGTCTCGTGAGATTTCGCGATCTTTCGATTTCATTAATACCAAATATAATAAATACCACTATTTTTCACTTTTTTACGATATTTACCGTGGATTCCATGTCTCCATTAATACATTCGTTTTAATTGGTAATTGTAAAATTAAATCATAAATAATAAAAATAAAAATATCGAAACAAATTATTTGAACTGTCTAAATATTGTCATGAATTTCATTTTGAACGTCTTCTTTTAATAAATCATAGATAGCGCACGAGCAAAGACAATTAAGAATATAGATAAAATATTTTTTATTTTCCTTTCGTTTTCATGGTTCCGTGATCTTAAATGCAACGTTAGTCTATACCTATAGATTTAACTTTTGTTAGTCACTCTATGGGCTTCGTGCATTCATATTTTGTAATTTAAACTTTAAACTGTACCATTTCATGTATATTTGGAACTTGTAATTCCCACTCAATGGATAATAAGTATGTTCCATTTTTGTCTCTGCGCCTCGGAGACGGAGGAGAGGTTTTACGCGGACGCCTTCCCGTCCCGCTCGCACTCTCACAAATGTCGGCGGGTCAGTGAGTACGGTAATTTGAGTGTTAAAAAACCAGCATTAAAAAATGCCGAACATGAGTGGCGAAAGTGTAGGTCCGATATAGAAGCTATTGCTCATAGAATGGCCTCTTCTCTATATGCATTTAATATACGTAATATGTATTTTATTATGAAGATTAACAAATGGGTTTCATAACATGCACAAATATCACATACACAATATCATGATGACTAAATAAGATTACAACCCTCTGTTTGAACAACCATATAATTTTTAGAAGAATAAATAGTGAGAAAAAATTACATTGATGCTACAAACATTGTCTGCTAAATGGTCAGTAGTTAGTTAAGTGCTGTAGGTACAAGGTTTCTTTACCATTCCTTGACCTCTGAACTCTGCATGTTGTATGGTTCTTGACTTGAGGTGAGAATTTATTGTACATTTTTCATGGCTATAGTTCAATTTTTGTAAAAGGTTAGCGTGCGGAGCGGACGATGACTTGCTGCAACTCCAGTGTCTTTAGTCGGTCGGTTCATGTTGCATGTGGCAATTGTTTTACGTCAGTGAATTTGTAATGATAATGACACAATCACTGGTTTACGCACAAAACATTCATTTCTTCGTAAGATTTTCAGCCAAAATTAAGACCAATATTAAACATTAAAAAAAATATTTTGAATTTATTTAAAGTGATTTATACTGCATTTTCTCATATAATAATTGTTGTTTATTGGGGCCTAGAAAAATAACCTTAAAGTAGAATCATCGACAATGTTCGTTTCGAGGATCAATATTCATTTTGTATTTTTCGTCTTTTGCATTTAAACATGATATACGTTTCTCACTACACATAACGCCGCAATTGTACAAATAATATGATTAAACTAGCAAAAAGAAATTGGAAAGAAAAATTGAAAAAAAAGAAAAGAAATATCCTAATATGACAGATATGTTTGCATTTAACACTAATGTAACCCAAGAAAGCATGCATTAAGCAATAGAGTGGTCAATATGTGGAACAGTTTGCCTGAGGGCGTTGTGTCTGCAGCCAGTGTCAATCAGTTTAAGAATAGGCTGGATATTTGAATATCCAGCCTATCATTTGAATGAGAGACAGTGATATGGGCCTATCAGCTTAAGCTGCCTGCCCATTATCAATAATAATAATAACAATAAAAAATAAAAATCTACGAGCACTATCGAATCTGCAAAAATTCTACTTTCGTTTTATTTTTTTAACTATCCTATTTTCTCTATATTTTTGGATAAAGTTAAAATGTTTAATTTTCCTTTATATTTACTTATTTATAGCGAATATTCAACATTGTTTGAAAATATAAAGTGAATTGGAAAGTTTGAGATGCAAGACGATTTTTTGCAGATTCGACAGTATATTTCTTATACCTACTGTACAATCTGACTTAGGCCCGGTTGTTTCAAGTTGAATTAAAATAAAAGTTCGTTTAAAGCATAGATTTTTACGGAAACGGATCGTTTGATTGGTGGAGAACGCAGAAATCTATCCTTCAAACGAAATTTTACTTTAATCCTACTTGAAGCAATACGCTAATAAAATCATTTTGAATATAGCTTATTTTTTCTCACTGGCAATAAATATAAAACACCCACTAAAATCACTAATAATAATATCGAGGGTAGAAAGCCAAAAGGGCGTTAGTGACCAAAGAAAGTTCTCTCAATCTGATATTGTCAATGTTTCTTTTATTACTAAACGATTTCCATATTTTATTTATTATTGTTTTTTCTTTGTACCTGTTGTTAGTTGTGATTTTGAGAATTGTTTTTACTTCCAACTTATAGTTCTCTGATGATAATGGTATGGAGATTAATCTCCACAAGAAGGGTACAAAGAAAAAACATTAATAAATGAAATTAAAAAGAATGAAAAAGATACACTATTTCCATATTTATTAATCCATATGGAAATCGATTAATAATAAAAGAAATATTGGCAAAAACATCATTTTGCTCTCCTGTAAAGCTATAAATAATCACTAACGGTCTTTTGTCTTTCGATCCTCGATATACTCGTAATAATAAATTCTCTTTTAGGTATGGTCGTATGGTGATAACCAAAATTTTGTCGTTTGATAAGCGAACGGCAGAGTTACGTTATAGTATTGAACCTGAATTGTTTTCTGTATATGCACATTAGGCAAGAAGTTTTGGATATTAGGACATTTGAATTAGGGGGATTTTCACAGACAACGTGTAAAACAGGTACAAAGTTACAGTTATCTGCCAAAATCCCCCGATCTCAAATGTCATAATATCCAAAACGTCTTATCTACTACAGTTTTCATCTACAGAAAGGCGTTTGGCGGTCGCTGGCTCTTGTCTATCTATGTCTATCATATAAATGGTATCGAACCACTACTAGCGTGTCATTAATATCATTATTCCGAATCTGGGTGTTTTGTGTTAAGTAGGAGGGACGTGATGAACCGTAATGTTCCACTCTTCTCAGTGTAGGTATTGTAATTCGACTTGAGCAGTACTCTGCATATACGATAGTGCTGACCAGGCATGGTCTAGTTCCGCTGTCCTTCCCGGTCTTCCGTTTTGGGTCGGTGATCCGCCAAGGTAACTCAGATATTCGCCACATAGACACCAAGGTGATCGCGGATTACTATTTTGCAATAGCAGGTGTGGAGGCCTAGTAAGCGGGTGATGTAAAAATTATCTGAATTCGATTTCACTGCCAACTCTAGCTGTCTAGGTTTTCTAAACCAATCTACTATTAAAAAAACACATTAACTCCATAGCAATTAACTTTAAGATTTTCGTAAATTTATTTTGTGTTGTATAATGTTTTACAGTTTGATATGTTTAAAACAATAAAAATGACGACTTCCTTCTCACAAAAAATATAGATGGTTAGTCGTCAGTTCCCACGTATTCTTGATGTTTATCTCTGATGTTAATAAAGGATGTTTTTTTAGAAGTATAGAACATTAAAATTAAATAAAACACATAAATATAGTGAAATTGGCTTTATAGGTAAAATAATTTCATGCCATTAGTGTATGAATATGATTACGATACCACGATTTTCGAAATAAATTTGCACAATTTGCAAGCATTTTTCACGTCTAAGTCTATTCAAAGTGAAATTACAAATCAAACTAAGCACAAATTAGCTGTCAGCTGTCAAATTGACTGTCGCTGGAAATTTTTTGCCAATTCGAAAAACCAAACCCCTGAAAAAATAGCCTTAATCACTAATGGCATAAAAATATCTTTCCATTAAAGCCAATACCACGGCCATTACCACAATTTTTATGTATTTGATTTCATTTTAAAGTAAAACACAGCCCTTATAAATATAATACAACTCTGCCAATTCAAGTAAAATATATAAATTGCTAAGCAGCATTTAAATGTAACTTATTGATGTACCTACAAAACTTAGTTAAATGGGAGAAGCATCTCAAAGTTTATTTGAATATGAAGATTTCGGCGATTGGGCCACGTAGGGAGGAAGTCTTTGCCAACGAGAGTTTGGGGAGGCTAAACTAAGATATACGAGAACTAAGATATAATATATTATATGAAATTGGGATAAGGATGGTGGAAGACCTGTTTCGAGGCGCTATTTTGACTCAAATGATAGTCAACGTTGGGGGAACCTGGCACGATACTGGCAGAAGAAGAAAACTAAGATAGAGCGACAATGTCTTCAATGACATATCTGTCTTAGGAATAAATGTCTATATCGAAATGGCTCATTACAGGCATTAATGGAGATAAATTATTGAGTAGTCCAGGGGTTGTTGTATCATGATGATGACGATCGATATTACATATGTCTAAAAGGCGAAAGATTTTTAACGATATATTAAATCCAAACAAATTATTAATTTGAAATATTATAATAAAACAAGATTTGTTTTCATATTTCATTGTATACTTTAAAATAATATTTTTGTAATAGGTACCTACATGTATTCGAAATTTATTTAAATAATATATATTTTCGCGTACTATGAACCAAGAATTGCAAAACTTCATTCGAGGTAAATAAGAAACTAACGTAGATACATGTTTTGAATGTACATTAACTGATAAGCTGCATTACTCATTTGTCGATGTTTTCTTTGTCTCTGTAGGGAAACGCACACTTTTGGTCATTCAATATAATTGTTATAAAATAAACGCAAATCAATAACTTATTTAAAGTTTGTATACTTGACGCTTATGACTATGGTTAATTGCTATGCTAAAGTAGGATTTCAATATTTTTAGTTAATGATGATGAAAAAATTTAATTTGAGTTCTTCGTAACACCGTAAGAACTATGGCATATCGAAGTAAGCAACTGGTTCAAGAAGATCAGAAAGTCCGCGACCATAGTTATTACTTTGCAAATCGCTCAAGCTTCAATCATTGGCACGAAGGACTAACAATATCGTATATAGGCATGTTTGAAGCGTACATATACTTACATAACTATGGCATGCATGTTCTATTCCATGTTTATTTTTCGTAAATTCTGTAACAATCCATTTCGCTCCACATCATTATCCACTCGATGAAACGGAATTTTATTGAAATTGAGAGCGGTGTAGCAGGCGGATTTAAATATTAATACTACTTATTGCAAGGAATCTTATTCAGTGTGGGAAAAAAATTCTGTGCATTTTTTTCGATAAGGAGACCTTGAAACCAACCTCCATTGAAACTGTTGTGTTTGCATAGATGAAATTTTATTTTTATTATTAATCATTAATATTTATTAAAATTATGTTGTATAAAACGGTTTTATGGACACGCTAACTCCCGTAGTTCGTTTCAAATTTCGATCAAACTTTGCTGAAAAATGGATCTGGCAGTTATCTTGACTGTACGTTTTTTTACGTTTACACGCAGATGAAATCTATTTAATTCTTGCAGCCAATGCCTGAAAGGATTTTAAATATAGATTGGATTTGGGGACTCTTTCATACGAGTATCTACGTTATCTACGAGTATCTCAGAACATGAAACGGAAACTTCGGAATGCAGTACCAGCTTAGAATTACAGATTGCACTGTACCATATTATAATAAGAGGACCTGTAAACCGGTTTTCCGTTATTATACGTCAGAATATTACCGATTTTTACCCTTAATTCGGTAAATTATACAGGGCTACATATAATTTACCGAATTACCGGTTGTTTTTTGTGCTTGCGCAGCACCCGAAGAGCGGTGGAAGGGAGGGGCGCCTCTTTGAGCGCCGTTTCAACCAAATAGTTGACATGACGACTCACAGAGGCGGTATTTAGGATAGATTCAAGAAGAAAAAGAGTAAAATATGTAGGTATTAAAAATGATTACAATTTCTTCATGACCACTTGGCAAACAAAAAGGATGGTAGAGATCTTCTTCGGTGACTGGATTTCTTTATATTAGGTCCTTACATATGAAATTGGCGTTTTGCCGTACTGGCAAATTTGATCTCAAATATCTTCTCTTTGGTTAGGAATTCCAAATCCAAATTTATACAGCTATTTACTCATGTATTTGTGTTTTGAAAATTATAATTCATTAGTTTTTTCCTCAATTGTTTTTTTTTTGCGTCACTCAGTTTACAAAATGAAAAACTTGAAATATCGCGTTATTTACGAGTACGAGTTCCACCGTGGCACCAGTGCTGCAGAAACGGCTCGAAGGATTAATGATGTGTATGGCGACGGTGCCGCAAAAGAAAACACAGTGCGTTTTTGGTTCCAACGTTTTCGTTCTGGAAATTTCGACCTGCAGAACAAGCCCCGTGGACGGCCGGAGACCAAAGTTGATAATGAAGAATTGAAGGCTATTGTGGAAGCGGATCCATCGCAAACCACATCCGAGTTAGCTGCAGGCTGCGGTGTTAGTGATAAAACTGTTTTAATCCACTTGAAGCAAATTGGTAAGGTGAAAAAGCTTGAAAGGTGGGTACCTCACGAATTGAGTGAAGCAAATCAACAAACGCGCGTTGACTGCTGCGTTGCATTACTCAACCGGCACAATAATGAAGGGATTTTAAATCGAATCATTACCTATGATGAAAAGTGGATCCTGTACGATTGATATGTCGGAAGCGCTGTTGAATCGCTAATGGACTGAACACCTGTAGAACAATAGCCAAACCACTGCCCCAAGCCGAAAATGTAACTCCGATAAAAGTTTAGCTGTGAGCGTGTGGTGGACTACTGATGGTAGATCGTTCACTACAGCTTTCTTAAATCTGGCCAGACGATTACGGCAGATGTCTATTGTCAGCAACTGCAAACCATGATGGAAAAGCTAGCTGCTAAACAACCGAGGTTGGTTAATCGCTCTAGGCCACTGCTGCTTCATGATAACGCTAGACCACACACTGCACAAAAGACGGCTACCAAATTAGAGGAGCTTCAATTGGAATGTCTAAGACATCTACCGTACTCTCCGGACCTTGCCCCAACAGATTACCATTTTTTCGAAATTTGGATAACTTCTTGCAAAGGAAAAAATTCAACTCCGATGGGGCAGTCCAAACCGCCTTCAAAGATTTTATTGATTCCCGTACGAATGGTTTTTTTAGTAAAGGGATCGATGAACTACCTATGAGATGGCAAAAGTGCATAGATAGCAATGGTACATACTTTGATTAAATAAAGATATTATAATAAAAAAAATCGGCTTTATGTTCCTCCCATACTAAACGCCAATTTCATATGTAAGGACCTAA